>PVLC010001584.1:0-17870 GCA_004027655.1 Graphiurus murinus | reverse complement strand
TCACGCCCGGCTTAAAGCAGATTTCTGATCACCTCAGCAGGATGACATTTTTATATCTCCTGAAGCAAAAATGTACATGTATTTTATAACTTGAATCACCCTCACCTAGTTTGTTCAAATAATGAGATTTTAGTGACAAGTTATAACATTGAGGGAATTCTTTGTTGTAAATTATTTATTTAATGGAGTTACCTCTCTACTGCTTGGTAAGTTTACTTGCTAATTAACGAATCTTTCAAAAAGTCTAATTTTGTCAATCTGATGAAATTTCAGGAAATTCAACAAGAGACAGATATCCCTGAAAGAGAGCTGGTTAGAGCCCTACAATCCCTCGCCTGTGGTAAACCAACACAGCGGGTTCTTACAAAGGAACCCAAGTCAAAAGAAATAGAAAATGGCCACATATTTACAGTTAATGATCAGTTCACATCCAAACTTCACAGAGTCAAGATTCAAACAGGTATCTGGAATTATATTTTTTCCTCTTAAAAATTATATTTTTTTTCTGTAGAAAAATGTTCATCTGTCAGATTTCTTTCTTTAAAGTAGAAAGCGTGATACTTTTGTTTTTAACAAAAGTAATGCTCCTTGTGCTACCTCTTAGGCATAAGTAGTAAAGCAGCTTTTCTTGGTATGTATTCGTATCAAAGTCAGCTGAGTCCAGGTATAGTAAGTACTTTATAATGTGAACAAGTACCTCTCATAGTCAATGAAAATATTCTTAAAGTTGATTTATATACTTCTTAGAATTGGAAATTACTTGTGTAAAGTCTGATCTTTACACATTAACTACTTAAATTTTGATAAATATTTTCTAAGTTTTAAAATCTTAAAACCAACATCTGTCTAATTTAAAAACATGTCCATGTGTCATGACACTGTTTTTGAACAGTTTTTATTTTTAATACAGTTTTACAAGTTGACAGTGAAAATCTTGTATTATATGTTTAACATAACATAAAATGTGTTTTCTATGTATTTAAATATAAAAATGATATCCCACTCTTGCTGATATTTAAAACTAATTCATTTTGCTACCTGGTTTCAAAAATAAACAATATTTTAAAATAAGATCACTTTAAATGACAATTTTTGAATTTTTATTTTATTTATTTTTTATGGTATGAGAGATTGAACCCAGGATCATTGTACCTTCAAGAAGCGCCCCCCCCCCCTTTTTTTTTTTGGCGGTACTGGAGATGGAACCCGGGGGCATTCTACCTCCGAGCTATAGCCCTCGACCTATTTTATTCTTTTTTTTTTGGAAACAGGGTTTAAGTTGCAGATGACCTAAATTGCTGAGGCTAGTTGGGAACCTGCACTCCTCCTCTCTCAGCCTCCCAGATACTGGGATTACAAGTGTGCATTACCACACCCGGCTCCTTTTTGTTTTGAAATAAGTTCTAAGTTGCTGAGAGTCTTGCTATGTTTCTGAGGCTGGTCTCAAACCTGCAGTCCTCTTGTTGTCTTAGCCTCCCAAGTACTAGGATTATAGACGTACACCACAATGCTTGAATATTTTTTAAAATACTGTACTTACAATGTACATTAATGAAAAATATCTGCCTTGTATTCTTAACCAAGGGATTCTAATTAGAAACAGCTGAATGGTTATACACACCAGAATGATCTTCTGAATTGTACAGTCTGCAGTTTTATGGCTGTGCCCAAGCCTGAGTCAGCAATGTTCTATGTGCTTCTTTGTGATTTTTCAGTTTGTGCTTCCAGAATCTTCACATTTACCTCCTTCTCATGCCCAAATAACAAAAATTAGTTATTAGTTGTCTTTTGTTGCTGCTACAATTAGAGCAAGGTTGTAGAAGAAAGGAACTTCTGTATTTAACTCTTCACCAGTTGCTTTGAAGATTATAGGAAGGACAGAGTAGACTCTCTTTACATAAAGCTTGGAATACAATATATTTGTATAATAATGAGGCTGTGACAAGAAATTGTCAAATAATAGAATCTAAGAGATGTTGACAAGAGGTACAGATGTATTTCATTATTATGGAGTTCCTTTTACTGACATCTTAATGGTACTTTTTAAATTGATTATTTGGCTAACAGAATCTTGATAGTACACACTCTTTCCTTCCATTAATGGCTTAGCAATTACAGCTATATTTTTAGTTAAAACAAGGCAAATATTTATCCGTTTGACATACTTTTGGCGAAATGTAACCTGGAACCATGGCGGTAAAATATTCGGTGACCTCTGAAAGTCACAAGCAATGAAAATTGTTTACTGCTAGTTACTATTTTCCTTCTAGGAAAGGAATTACTGTATTTTTAAATAATTCTTATTAGCTCTCTGCCATTATATTCTAATTTTTGAAAATAATTTATTAGAATTAACATTGTTTGCTTTTTGAGTTTTGCTTAATAACTGCATATATATTCAGGTTGAAATTGATTTTTTTCTGTTTATGATATTAAATTGCATTGTTTGCTTATAAACTAGTTTTTTTTTGTTTTTTTTTTTTATACATTCATAGTAAATCCCTTTGTTTCTATTTTAGTTGCCGCCAAACAAGGTGAATCTGACCCAGAAAGGAAAGAAACAAGGCAGAAAGTAGATGACGACAGAAAACATGAGATAGAAGCTGCTATAGTGCGGATAATGAAATCTAGAAAGAAGATGCAGCACAATGTTTTAGTAGCAGAGGTAAGGCCTTGAAGAGTGGATTAATAGAGAACATGCAAATAACATCAATTTAAATTTAGGAAAATACTGTATTAAATTAATTTGAAGCTTTCACCATATAACACATTAAGACACTTGATAATCATAGCTGTAGTCACCATGTGTGCACTGTAGAAACTAGTGCACTTAGGATGAAAATGATAATAGAATAGTATCACACAAAGAATTAAAAATTTCACTGCTCTTTAGTATCTTTATGTAAACTACTATTTTTTCTAAAAATTAATAATAGTTTCAATTTATTGAGGGTATCCATCTTACAAATTAGGAAACTAAGGAGGGGAAAGCCCATAAGACACCACTGAAACAGGTAAAGTATTGGTAGCTAGTAGCACACTGAATCAAGATAATTGAGAAGTAGAATTGGCAGGATCTGTTAACAGATAGGAGAGCGAGAAGATGAACCTCTTAGGCTTCTGGCTTGAGTAACTACATATAAGTTGGTCCTTTTAACCAAAAGGGAAGAGTCATGTGCTGCTGCAGTCCAGTTGTTAGTTACTATTTTCTTGTATAAGTTGGCTTTATTGTATTTTTGGCATATCCCAAGGCAGGTATCTGACGGCAGTGCCTTGATAAACCTGGAGGTGGAGACCTTGAAAGGCTTGTCTTTTGAGACCCTGGCTCATGAGAATGGGTTAGTACTAGAGGATTAAGTCATGAGTTGAAGGAGTCTGGATTTTTTTTTTCCTAGTTGGAAAGCTATTGAACATGTGTATATCCTAATGATAAAGGAAGCTTTAAAAAACAAAAGGAGAAAAATGGAATGAAGGGGTAATGCGAAGGTCAAGCAAAAGGGAAAGGTCCAGATTATATAGAGAACATAGTGGGTGATAGATTTATTAACAGATACACTAAATATGCCTCTTCCAGAGGGTGTGGGGCAGGTGCTGGAGTGTGTGCTCAATCAAGGAGTAACTTAAGAATGGATAAAAGTATGTCCAACTTGTAAGGTGGGAATTTAAGGAACTTCAAATGGAAGTGGCCTCTTTTTTCTATGTAAAACAGGAAGTATGATTATGTATATACAAACGCTTAGGTTAAAGAGTTTAAGGAGCTTGTCAGAAATGTGAAGTAGGAGCCGGGCGTGGTGGCGCAGGCTTGTAATCCTAGCATTGGGGAGGCTGAGACCGCAGGATCCGGGTTGGCGGCCAGCCTCAGCTACCTAGTGAGGCACTCTGCAACTTAGTGAGACCTGGTTTCAAAATAAAGAATAAAAAATAGGGTTGGGGATATAGCTCGGAGGTAGAATGCCCCTGAGTTCAACCCCCAGTACTGCAAAAAAAAAAAAAAAAAAAAAAAAAAAGAAATGTGAAGTAGGGGCTGGGCATGGTGGCACAGGGTTGTTATCCCAGTACTTGGAAGTCTGAGACAGGAGGATCGCAGATTCAAGGACAGTCTCCAGAAATAGACACTCATCAACCTACTGAGACCCTGTTTCCAAATAAAAAATTTTAAAAAATAGGGCCAACGGTGTAGCTCGGAGGTAGAATGACCTGGGTTCAATCCCCAATGCCACACACACAAAAGTGAAGTAGTATTTGTTACAGAATGATGCTTAGGAACTTGTTGAATGTAAATCTGTAAGTTTGTATTAGCAGTCTTTCTCCCAAAATTGGCAAATGGCCATTTGTGGCATGAAAACAGCTCTAAGTAACACATAAATGTGCATGACTGTATTTCAGTGAAATTTTATAAAAACAGGCAGCAAGCAGCATTTGGCATGTCATTACAGCTTATTGACTCCTGGCCTACATACATGATACAAGAACTACATGTTTATTGAGTAAGGAACTCTAAATAGATTTAGAATGAAGTAGTAGAGGTAGAATATAGATTTGATCTAGGGTGTTTATGGAATAGGATCAAAAATTCAAGAGATTTGAAGGCACTGTTAAGTGTGGCTTATTCCAAGTCCTATAAGGAAGAAGAAAGGTCAAAAGAAGCTATTCATAGGCTGAAAGAAAGAGGGTCAAAGGATTTTGGAGGTCGTAGGTGGGTTGAGAGCAGGTTTGTTGATACTGGAGTGGTAATACTAGAAGTGTGAAAGATTTTAGTTGTGAAGTGCTAAAGTTTCAGGCTTCAAAGAATTTATCAGTTGTGGGTTTGGGAAATGAACTGATCAGCAAGAGTTTAAAAAAACTGGTTTGTGGATTATCTGCAAGAGGCAGGTTGGGATATTGGAAAGAGCATGAACTTTGAGGTCAGAAAGGTTTAGATTCAGTCGGGCGTGGTGGCGCATGCTTGTAATCCCAGCATTCGAGAGGCTGAGACCGGAGGATCCGGGTTCGCGGCCAGCCTCAGCTACTTAGTGAGGCACACTCTGCAACTTAGTGAGACTCGGTTTCAAAATAAAGAATAAAAAATAGGAAGCCGGGCGTGGTGGCGCACGCTTGTAATCCCAGCATTTGGGAGGCTGAGACCAGAGGATCCGGGTTCGCAGCCAGCCTCAGCTACCGAGTGAGGCACTCCGCAACTTAGTGAGACTCGGTTTCAAAATAAAGAATAAAAAATAGGGCTAGGGGTATAGCTCGGAGGTAGAATGCCCCTGAGTTCAACCCCCAGTACCCAAAAAAAAAAAAAAATAGGGCTGGGGGTGTAGCTCGGAGGTAGAATGCCCCTGAGTTCAATCCCCAGTACCGGGAAAAAAAAAAAAAAAAGGTTTAGACTCAACTCTGTTGGCTCTATTATTTTTTTTACTGCTATGTCAGTTTCCTCTTTGGCATATTTTCTTCCTTTATAAAATGAGACAGCGTGCTTTACAGAGCTAAGAGAATTAAATAAATAATATATGTAAATTTGACAAATAGTAGTCAGACTGTAACTGCTGCTATACTTACCATTTTATTATTACTGTTAATACAGTATTAGACACTTGGCCAGTTGGAGAAACAGATGACACCATAGCAGTTAATGCTATTAACTATTAACTACTACTTCCTTTTACACAATGTCCTAAGGTCCTGGAGCTAGAAAGTGGTAGTACTATGAGATTTGAACCTAGATAGTCTGGGTCCACATTTTGTGCTCGTAAGTACATTATAGCCGGAAATTAGCACATAGTAGCCTCAAAGCGGTTAAACTACATACAGAGTGGGATACATTCATACTGATGTAGCCCAAATAATCCATCTGCTAATCCACTCTAGCATTCACACTCTGACACAAGGTATTCTGTTCTAACTATATTACATTTTCAAATAAAACCCCTTTTAAATTTTCTGAACTTTTTACATTGATAATAGAAGCACTAAAGGTTGATCTCTTAAGTCTTAAAATGACACGGTGTTAAAAAATTGTGTGTGTGTGTCTACACACACACACACACACATATATAAATGTTAAAGAAATTTTTCTGACAGAAATTAGTCTTTATACCTTCTTTTTTTTAGGTAACTCAGCAGTTGAAGGCACGATTCTTACCAAGTCCAGTTGTTATTAAGAAACGTATTGAAGGACTTATTGAGAGAGAATATTTGGCACGAACACCTGAGGATCGCAAAGTATACACATATGTAGCATAAAATGTGTTCAGAAATTTGATTTATTCTTGGACTGTACTCTTCGCATGGACTGGGAAGTTCTTTTAAATCATTAATATTAAGACGACCATCTCTTCTATTAAATTACAGTACATGTTCTAGACCATTCAGATCAAGCCTTTACTCCCTTTGAGAGTTTTCAACATCAGTTGATTGAGCTTCAGGCTTTACAACGTTTATTCCTGTAGAGATCATCTTTACAGTTCCTCGGGAAAATGTGAATGTGCCGCGTTTTGTTTTCAATACTGTATGAAAACAGGAAAAAATAAAACAAAAATTTAGAAAATACAGCTCATTAAAATAAAATTGTTGGATTTCATTTCCCCAGGTCTTCAGTGTTGATGTAAATGTGTTTCTGTAGTGTTGCTTATTAGCACTTTGCGCATTGTGTAAGTTGGGTAACAAAAATACCAGAAGAAATGCAAAATTCCCAGTTATCTTGCTCTGCTTAAGACATTTCTTTAGCTAGTCTTATTTAATTTAAAGGTTTGATAAATATATAAAACCCAAGCATACAATTTGAGCATGCTTTCTCCTGCCACTTGCACTTACTACTCTTCTAGCCTTACAACCAACAACCTTTGTTTTGGGCTCAGTACACACCCTGATTTGGTTTTGCCCTATTGTAATTTGAGAGTTCCCAAATTAAGTCTTAAAATGATTAGGTTTTGTTCTGAGTTATTTCTAGAGAAAGAAAATATTTTAGTATGTATAAATTGTACAATAATTTTTTGCTGTTGTACTCACTGGTAATAGTGGATTGTATAGGGTGGTGTTTTTATTTCATTTATTGTAGACAAAAATAAATGAATTTAGTATGCACATACCCACTAATTCAAGTATGTCAGAGCACAAAGTTGGCAGCTGGTTATATTTAATTCAGCCCCTTTGAAAAGCACATACAGTCTACACTTTGTTTATAAATATCTTAGGTTCCCTCCACATACTCATACTTTAGATACACATTTTGGTGAAACTGTGGTACACTTAATTTCTGTCTCAAAATGCAATCTTAAAGATGCAATAAATATTACCTTGATAGTTTTAATGAAATCTTCAGTTCTTGCAGCTGTGTTTTGGAAAGTGATTAAGCAATATTTTTCAAACCTGATGATTCTTGGATATTTAGCTGTTGTACTCTGAAGAGTCATCATTTTATGTTTTCAGAGATGTGCTTTGTGCTGATGGTTCTTGTCAGTTATCCTGTGCTTCCAACTATCACCAATGTTTTTTACGTAATCTGCCAAGGATTATAGTTTGCATTATTTTAACTTCAGAGTATTTTTATGGTCAATTTTATTTAATTTTGTTTCATAAGACAATGTTTCAGATATGTAATTGGGGCAAACCACTATAGATTTCTGCTGGATAGAAAAATGAATTGTTACTAATAAGTTCAAATAACCAACCCTCCATTGACTATCAATACTGTTGATACATTTATTAGAATGTATGTCTCAGAAGATGGTTTCTGTTTAAATTTATGGTAAAGTTACATAACTGAATTCTAATATGGATTAAAAACTCCACATAAATATTTTCCCCCATGTGTCTTGGGTTATAATTTTCCTTTCAAGTTTACAAGTACAGTTTTGTTGCATTTAATTTTGTCTCCATCTGAACTGTAGAATTATAAGCCTTATGCTCTTAATCTCTACATTTTCCACTTTTACATGGTGCAATTTAAATGCCAGTGAAAAATAATCATGAACATTCTCAGGACACTTTTACCATACTTGAGTGGTAGTGAGTCAGGTCTGCCTGGGAACAC
The DNA here is from genome assembly GCA_004027655.1 of Graphiurus murinus. Classification (NCBI taxonomy): domain Eukaryota; kingdom Metazoa; phylum Chordata; class Mammalia; order Rodentia; family Gliridae; genus Graphiurus; species Graphiurus murinus. The sequence continues at coordinate 9,856 of PVLC010001584.1, read as the reverse complement.
TGAAGACTTTGACGGTCTGATTTAATTGGAATTGTCTGTATTTCCAAAAGGCAGGTATCAGTACTTCAAGTTTGGGAATATTAGTACTCCTCTCAATTCCCAACTAAATGAATACCTTGAGAAATAGGGCAGCTCAGATCATCAAGTTAATGAACATGAAAGATGTAAAAACTTCAATTATTTGAAATCTTCCAAGTGAGACATTAAAAAAAGTTTTAAGTGCTGGTTTAAACCATTAAAAATTCCTAGAGTAAAATTTATGTCATCATCTTAAGTGTGGCTGTACAAATTGGCTCTATAATTTAGATATGCAAGTTTGGTATTTATGTTAAGAAATGCCTACAAATAACATTTAAACACTTCTGAGTTTCAGTGAAGTTGAGGGGTTAGAGAGTTGGCAATGCTACCTTTAAAAGCAAAGCTCACCTAAAGCATTTCATATGCCTTAGCTTATAAGTATTATTTCAACTCATAAAACACATTTTGACTTTTTTTTTTTTTCAGCAAGAAGTCGGTTTTACTTTTCTCCATTTTTAGTTTGATACGATAATGCATCCTAATCAGTCCTGTTGATGTGAATACATTTTGGTGACTAAGGAGGGTCATTTTCCAACTGCAAAAATGATGTAATCTCCAGTTTAGCACCTGCTAAATTGTAATTTTCTGCTATCATTTGTAATTCAGGACAGTATTTTAAATTGTTACATTATTTAAAGATTGAGAGTACATTGCAGTTAGGGAACACACAGCCTCACAAAATAAAAGGTTGTGATTGAAAGGAATCCTTATGTCAGTGAGTTTAAAAAGGGAATGGGGGAAGGAATGCATGGTTCTCCAGAAGATATATTAAAGTGACCTGCATGGCATTGTAAACAGCCAGCCCATGTGCTACTCCCAAGCCCTGGGATACTCGTAGACTTTCTCAGGAAGAAGCCTTGTCATAGCAAAGTAGCATTCTCTTTGCTTAGGATATTTGGTAGCAGGGAAGGGTTAGGTGAGAACCAGTGATCTTAATACATGCTGCCATCACTGGCATCACCAGGGCTTCCGAGTACTATTTGGTTCCACAACTTGGAAAATAACTTAGATATCTTAAGTTCAGATAGCGTTTTTATTTACAGTTTAGAATATTCACTTAAGGTGATTAGCATTAACAGGATTTTATCCTTGTCTACTGTAATTTAAGAATTAGCTTTTATAGCCTTACTGTTCATAATTTATAATGTATGCTACTATCAATTAGTCTCAGAAGGGAAGCTGTTAACTATTAACTGTAGATCATAGATTGTTCTGTATGGTGCATAGTCAAGTATTTTGCATTCTGTTGATAAGAATGTTAAAACATTTCAGGATAGCACAAATATTATAAATAATTTATAGTCCTAAGAGCAGAAATAATTAGAAATATTAAACCATGCTAACAAATGCCTACCATGTGCTGGACACTACTCTTGAGTACTTGAGTTGTCACATGGGCGCTCTTCAGGGAGGAGCAGGATAACCAGCTGTGCCCAAGGTTATTGCTAAAAAGTGGCAAAGCCAGGAGTTGGACCTGGTTTAATTTCTGACCCCATGTATTCCATGAACAAGATTTCCCATTTAAAAGGTTTATTTTGTGCCTCATTCACCTGAATAAAAATATAATGAGAAAAAAGTTAGATAACACATGGACACTTGAGTGTGATTTTGCATGTTTTTGTTGGCTTTATATTTGCTGATAACTTGGCAAGAAGGGATGCAGGGATGGTGATGGCTGTTTATTCCGGAGTGTGTCTGTTTAAAAGTATTACTCCCTGCAATCAGTGAAAGTTTTACATACTTAAGTGGGTCTCATGGATGGATGTAAAATTTTAACTCAAATCTACAATTTTGAAAACATTTTCCTTGCTGCGTGGTTTTCCTATGCCAAATTAGTTATGTAGCCAGAAGGCATAGGAAACCTAAGAATGACAGTGAATTTAACAAGCAATGATTCAGAGATTGATCATGAAGCTAGCTCAGGAGAACACAAACAACTAGAACGTCTTGAAACCTCGTTTAGTAATTTAAGAAAAGTAATAGTGATATTGTCAAATCTCCATATTCTAATAAAGTACACAGGTCATGTAATATATAAAACTTGAATGCTTATAAGGATTTTTGCGGTGTGGAAAAATTAAAATTCTAAGTGGATTCTTTCTGCAGTTGTGATCCTTAACTAAATGCCTCAGCACAATGTCTGGTATGTGGTGGGCGTAGGCCCTCAGTCTCAGATGAATGTGCTTAATGATCAAGTGTCTTGGAAGTCTTAAAAGAACGGAACTTCACAAAGTTTGTACTGCATTATCGGGGGTGTGACAGTGTTCATGATCATGAGGATTGTGTTTTTTACTTTTATAAGTGGAAATTATTTGATCTTTGATTTTTCAAGGAGTTAAAAGAAATGGAAAATGTAGAACAGCTCTTGGGTTGTTCCAGATGATGTTAGAGACTGTTTTTAAAGCCCTCTTCATATACCATCACTGTGACAAGCACTCAGCCAATATTAGCTCACTTGATCTTCCCAAGATACTATGAAAAATATTCACACAAGATCCCACTGATTGTTAGTGGGGTGCAGGAATTTGGGCTCAAGTCTCATTCTAAAACCAGTGCTTTCAGTGACGTTGATGTGTCCCCAGTACTGGTTGGTTGGGCAGACTGAACATAATTTTATAAGTTGGATTTGGATCTTAAGATTTTCTTGGCAAATATTTTGGTGAAAGTTTGTGTTGGTTTATTAGAAAGTGTTTTGATACTGTGAAACTTACAGAGCCTGCACTGAAAAATTGGTAATGTTAGCTGTGCATATTGGTGTATATGTGGACTGTTCTTTACAAATTTATAGAAGTGATGTCAGATATTAGTACCTATAGAATTAATCTTCCTTTTTGTTCTATATAATGCTATTCTCTGTATTAAAGGGTAATCACAGACTGATTTCTTTTATGGAATTATAGACCAAAAGAGGCTAAGAAACTTAACCTAAAGAGCATGGAATCAAGTTGGAAAGAGGACAGAAATCTTCATTTTGTTCCAATGTAACTCTAGCCATGGGCAACCAGTACATGAGAATAACTACAAAATAAGACGACTATCAGAGACCCATGGCAGCTGCAGATCTAAATGACAGGCAAGGGGCTGAGTAGGGTACCCCTGAACGCAAGCAAGGCTATACATGCTGTATGCCATCATATTTCAAAAATTCCCTTCATGAGATTGCCTGCAAAACCTTTCTGCACTGTCTCTAAGAAAAACATTCTTAAAATTTTTGACTATCAAGTATGATAAGATGTCCAGTTTGCACCTGGAACTGATTGAGTGCAATCCATTCTCAAAAGAAGTGAAGGAGCCGGGCGTGGTGGCGCACGCTTGTAATCCTAGCATTCGGGAGGCTGAGACTGGAGGATCCAGGTTCGAGGCCAGCCTCAGCTACCTAGTGAGGCACTCCGCAACTTAGTGAGACTCGGTTTCAAAATAAAGAATAAAAAATAGGGCTGGGGGTATAGCTCGGAGGTAGAATGCCCCTGAGTTCAATCCCCAGTACCACAAAAAAAAAAAAAAAAAGAAGTGAAGGCTTGTAGTCATTAAGATTGTACAAGAGTGTGCTGCAGACCCTAAAAAGCAATTCTAAAAGAATAGCAAGTCCTCCTATGTTCCCAGCCTAATTGCATTCCAGAATTGCCTAGGGAAGCTTTAAGATGAAAAAAAAATTTTGAATAATGCTTCTTATAGATATTATGATTTAATAGTCTGAGATGATTCTTTGGAGCAACTAAGTTTGGGAACCATTATTCTTAGATTATATGTGTCATAGTAAAGACTGTTAACTCCCAGTTTCACTGATTAGATGAGCACATATGCAGGTTGCAATTTTTTTAAACAGGTTTTTGCATGCATTTATCACACCTATGCTGGTCAAAGATACGTGATGCTCAAGTCAAGGGGTTGATTATACAGTGGATCAATTAGCTTCAGGCTACTCATGGTCATGGATCACAGTCAACCAGTTGTTAGGGAGTCCTAATGGAGGGGAGGGGTTTAGTAATAGTTTCTTCATAGCTAAATGGCAGTTTATGGTCTTAATACCTTAATTAGGCATTTTTGCTAAGAGAAATTGAACCTAGAAACCAGTTGTTCAGAGCTGGGTGACTTCTGTCCCATCCATATGAGTTTAGACAGCAACACTCAAAAGAGTGATGCTAACTAAAAAAGCAAGTACCTACTAAACAGGTTTGGGGTTTGGGTTTTTTCCCCCCACCTAAGAACTATTGGTTGTGAAACAATCTAGTGAGGTGGTAACAAAAGGATGTTTGTGCTGCCAATTTTATAAGACCATGGACATAAACAAAAGCCATAGTCTCAACTGTTGTCAGTGTAATCCAGAGAGTGCAAAGTATTTCTAGTGAGATTTGGTCTTTGATGGTCATGCTCGTGATCTCTCAGGTGATTCTTCAGAACGTGGGACTGTTGACTCCCTGATCGACCCAAAGGGAACTTCGGCATTATTTCTCAGTAATTAGCTTTCATGGAATTATCTATACTTTCTTGAAACAGTAAGCAGATTTTTTAATGTTTTTATAAAGCTTCTTAAAAACAAGATGAAACTCCTAAGACTAACTTCTCATCAAATTGCTGCATAGATTAAAGTCTAAGTGTATGCAAGAACCTACAAGCTCATTGGCAAAATCTAACTCCAGTTCTCAAGGCTGGTAAGTAGGGAGTATCTCCGTGTGGCCGCTAAAGAGGCCCTCCCTTTTAGAATTGTCATTAACGATTGTCCCGCTGACCCTGGCTGCAGTAATGGCAGCTTCAGCCTGTGTGTGAACACACAGCCTATTACTCTCTGCTTCTCTGCATAACTTTCATTCTCCCACAGGACTCAGCTATGCATCCGCTGGCAGGTCTGGGTGATAGTATTGCCACTTCCATTGGGGATTTTTCTCTCTGTAGCTTCGCCTGGAAGATTGGAGCATGCTCTCACTTAATACCTCTTAGCATGCTACCTGTAAGTTTAGTAAATCTTCAATAACTGATACCTTCATTTTGACCCATTAACCAGAATAGCATTCATTTCTGAGACAATAAATCGGTTGGGTGCCCCAGTTCTGCAAAGTGAACAGCACTGTGTGAGGGCCAATTTGTCTTATTTGCCCATTTGTCTTACTACATTGTATTCCAATCAACTGACCTTTTGCATAAGAACTTGTGATTTGTAAACTAAACCAGATTGAAGTATTCTCTTTTTTCTTCGAGGTGGGGAATAGAACTCCTGAAGTAAACCTAATTATTTACCATGAACATCCTGCCGTCCTTCCTTAAAAATCCCACTTTCCCCCACTTATTTTTTTGCAATCTATATGATCAAAATCTGAATGATTAAAGAGATTGCATTGTTGGAATCCAGTTTTGTATAAATGTTTTTGCACATGGATGTATTTGTGTAATGAACATGGATATGGGTGTGCACATTTGAAGATGCACGATGAGTGGCATTAGATCTTAAAAGTAGTGGGTAGGTAAAGGGGAGATAATTTCTGTTATAAATTATGCATATACAGTTCAGCAAATGTCAGACCACATAGTACTATAATGAGTTTAAACCTTAGTTTTACTTCATTACCTTTGTATTATTAAATATCCATAAAGTTCTATTAGGCAAAAACATACATACATGTAAGCCCACATATGTGAAACTTTTTAGGAAATTTGTTTACTAAGAAATAAAGTTGTCTTTATAAGTTAATTTCCATTGTTAAGTGTATCATTATCAGATATTGCGAATACCTCCTTGCTTTGGTTAAAAAAAAGAAAAAAGGCTTAACAGAAACCAGTAGAAATACAAAGATGTCTACATATGTAGAAAGATGTTATACTTATCCAGTGCTGTCAAAGATATACTTTGGTTTATATTCATATCATAATTTCTGATGTCAATTTTAGGCAACTATGTAACTCTATAACTTAAAATTGCCTCTACATTGAGTTACAATTCTTTAAGTTTCAATACAGATTTACTAAGAAAAATTCTTTTAAAAAGGAGTAAAGAGCCGGGCGTGGTTGCGCACGTTTGTAATCCCAGCATTTGGGAGCCTGAGACTGGAGGATCCAGGTTTGTGGCCAGCCTCAGCTACCTAGTGAGGCACTCTGCAACTTAGTAAGACCTTGTTTCAAAATAAAGAATAAAAAAAAAAAAAATAGGGGGTATAGCTAGGAGGTAGAATGCCCATGAGTTCAATCCCCAGTACCCCCAGTACCGCAAAAAAAAAAAAAAAAAAAAAAAAATGGAGTAAAGAAGTTGAAGGGAAACCACTGAGGTGAGGGCTGGGTGACCATACCAAATCCCCAAAAGATTTCAAGTTCATTTTTTACTGACTCAAGACAGAGTGTGCAAATAGCTGTGTACGATGTGTCTTTTTGAAAGCTACCCATGCTGGTGGTGTCAACTCCCATTCATCACCATTGAAACAGCCCTCTGTGCTTCCCCTTCAGCTTCTTTATTCCTTCTTAAAGGAGTTTTTCTTAGTTACACCTGTATTGAAACTTAAAGAATTAGAATTCAACGTAGAGGCAAACTGGCTGCTGGGAAATGTGCATTTCCAATCTATTCCTTGATTTCATGTGCTGTACATAATCTAATTTTCAAGAAAGTGAATCTAATGAAATATATTTAAACTATCTTGGTTACCATGTTGTTTTCATAGAATTCATTTTACCATATTGACTGGGCACCCTGTGTGTGCAGGAAGAGCACTGGAGACTCAGGAGAAAGCAAAAGAGAACAAAAAGCCTTAGGCAAGAAGTAGGTACAATGGAGAGAATAGTCAAATATACATTCTACAGCACACAATGCAGAAGTGCTATGGGGATGAGGCGCGGCAAGGTGGGAAGGGCCTACGTTATCATTTTAGAAGGTGATGCTTTGAGGTAGACCTTGGAGGAACAAGCACACCAGGCTGCTGTCATGGGAAAGTGTATTCAGGCAGAGAAAAGACAGTCCAAAGCCCTGCCCGGAGTGTTCAAGGGCAGAGGGGATTGACATCACAGGTTCCAGATTGGAGAAAGAGAAGTGGGGGTGCTGGGGGCCAGGGAATGCAAGGCTTTGCAGGCTGTAGAGAAGGCTGGATTTGCTCTGCAACGAAGAACCACCATAGAAGGTTAAGCAGAGAGAGCACCACAACCTAACTCACTCCAGAAAGATCACAAGCTGCTGTGTCACGTGGCTACTGCAACCATCCCAAGGCAAAGGGCGATGGAAGCTTGGACAGGGTGGTGGAAGTGGTTGTGATGGACAGTGACCCGATTCTGCACGTATTTTAAAAGTGGCCTCTGACTGGTGGTGTGTGGAATGTTACAGGCTTCTGAGCTGAGAAGCTGAGAAGATAAGAGTTGCCATTACCTAATGGGGAGATGGTGAGTAGTTTTTTGTTGTTGTTTTTTTGCGATACTGGGGATTGAACTCAGGGGCATTCTACCCCTGAGCTACACCCCAGTCCTATTTTGTATTCTTTATTTTGAAACAGGGTATCACTAAGTTGTGGAGAGCCTCACTAAGTAGCTGAGGCTGGCCACGAACCTGGATCCTCCTGTCTCAGCCTCCCAAGTACTGGGATTACAAGCGTGCACCACCATGCCTGGCTTGTTTTTTTTCTTTCTCTTCCCTTCCTCCCTTTCTTCCATCTTTTGTTTTGGACTTTTATTTAGTGACTTTATTTTCTGGAGAATTTTCAAATGCACAGCAAAGTTGATCATGTCAAGAAAGGGGAATTCAAAACCTCAGTTTACAACCTGTGACCTTTCAGTGTCTAGCAGGGAGCTGTGTGTGGTTATTTTGGGCATGTGTGTCTGGGGTTTCGGAGAGGGAAGGGGCTGGAGATAGTTGCAGGAGCTGTCAGTGTGTAGCTGATGTGTAAAGCCGAGCACCTGGAGACGCTCCCCAAGGGTACGTCCCTGCAACTGGGCGAAGGGACCTGAGTCCTTTAGAATGTCTCCCTTGCTGAGGTGACACTCTGTCTGTAGGAGGTGCTGAGGAAACTCGAGGGGAGGAGTGGCCCCTGTCCCAGTTTTGGTGGCTTGCCACCAACTTTCTGAGAGGGACCTTTCTCTTGGCGTTCACTGCTCCATTTGGCAGTTCCTGCAGGGCTAGGTACCTGCAGTGTAGACATCTCTCCAGCTCTGGGCTTTCTTAAGCCCTTGACTCAGATTCAGGAGCTCAGCTGAGCCCCTCAAACTGTGTACCTGAGCCCCAGGCGAGATCCCTGCCCCCTGTCCCCTCCGTAGCACCTCCTCCCCGTAAGTGTGTTGGAATGCCCTCGTGAGCTGGCCACCTGACCTTCCTCTCTCGCAGCATTCAAGAACCACCTGGGCCAAGCCCGGCACCGGAGTCCACTAGGTTCAGCAGAACTCTCTGCAAAGTTGGGGAGATCATTCAGTTGAAGGGACTAAAAGCAGGTGGCCAGTGAGGGAGAAAAACCCAAAGAACACAGCATTACATCAGCACAGAAGCCAAGTCGAGGACGTGCTTAGAGCAGGAAGTGGCCAACCACACCAAAAGCTGCTAGGATGATGAGAATGCACCAAACGTGAGATTGAGCAATGTGGAGATCACCAATAACGTTCACAGAGGCAGAAGAGAAAGCAGAAGGAATGACGAGATTGTCTACCACACTCCTACCCGAAGCAGTACTTCTTCCCAGGTTCCTGTTACGGGTCTTCCACCATGCACTGGAACACCCAAATTTGGAATGGCACTTGTTAAGTAAACGTCAAGGCTTTCTATGGGTTGAAAAAAATCAGAAGCATCAGTTACTCTAAATCTAGAAAAAATGTAGAGTAGTTGGATATGTCTCCCGGTATTTCTTCATATACACTTATCTAGTTATTATTACCTGCTGTGCAAGTCTAAGAACTGGGATAGGGTAGTAAAATAGGGAAGCAAAAAGCTTGTCATCAGTTTTCCTAGTGAAGAAGTACATAAACGTGTGTTTTGAAATGATCTGTGCAGTGAAGGAAGTAAGACAGAGCGCGTGATGGGAAGGGCAGATTAGAACTGTCCTTCAGCTGGGCGTGGTGGCTCACGCTTGTAATCCTAGCATTTGGGAGGTTGAGTCCAGAGGATCTGGGTTCTCGGCCAGCCTCAGCTACCTTGTGAGGCCCTCCGCAACTTAGTGAGACTCGGTTTCAAAATAAAGAATAAAAAAAAAAAAAAAATAGGGCTGGGGGTATAGCTCGGAGGTAGAAAGCCCCTGAGTTCAATCCCCAGTACCGCAAAAAAAAAAAAAAAAAAAAAAAAAGAACTGTCCTTCATTAGGAATGGCCTCTCTAGATAGCATTTGAGCTGAGACTCAAATTTGGAGAGGTAAACAAAAGAAATCTGGTAACTATTTTAGGGAGAGTATGTAGCAAATAAAAAGGAGAAACTGTCGTTCAATGAACAAAAAGGAAATAAAAGTGCAGTGTGAAACAGAGAGCAGTGTAAGATAAGGCGAAAAAGTAGGGACCTGCAATTTTAGCCAACATGGAAAAACGGGTGCCGCTGATCCTGTTGCCTTAAGCAATTAGGAGACTGTACCTCTGTTTCCTGCCTACACACACACACACACACACACACACACACACACACACTCTCTCTCTCTCTCTCTCTCTCTTCCTCTCTCTCTCTCTCTCTCTCTCTCCTAATAGTTCCCTTCCAGACTTAAACACTCTCTTACTACTGTTCTCCTCGATTTTTCCTGTTTCATTGTACTAATTAATGTATGTTCCTCTTGTCTCCAGCTAAGATGAAGCAGAGAGAGAGAGGAGAGGAGAGGAGAGGAGAGGAGAGGAGAGGAGAGGATAG
>PVLC010001583.1:125454-138261 GCA_004027655.1 Graphiurus murinus | reverse complement strand
TTTTTTTTTTTTTTTTTTTTTTTTTTTTTTTTTTTTTTTTTTTCGGTACTAGGGATTGAACTCAGGGGCGTTCTACCTCCGAGCTATACCCCCAGCCCTATTTTTTATTCTTTATTTTGAAACCGAGTCTCACTAAGTTGCGAGTACCTCACTAGGTAGCTGAGGCTGGCCTCGAACCCGGATCCTCCGGTCTCAGCCTCCCGAATGCTGGGATTACAAGCATGCGCCACCACGCCCGGCTCCACATATCTTTCTTGATGAGTCTCATTTACTTCAGAATACTTTTGTAAAGGGAAATTGTAACTCTTGCAAAAGATGAAGGATTTCACCGGGCATGGTGGCGCACGCTTGTAATCCCAGCATTTGGAGGCTGAGACTGGAGGATCTGGGTTCAGGACCAGCCTCAACTACTTAGTGAGGCCCTTTGCAACTTAGTGAGACCCTGTTTCAAAATAAAGAATAAAAAATAGGACCAGGGGTGTAGCTCAGAGGTAAAATGCCTCTGGCTTCAATTCCCAGTACCAGAAAAAAAAAAAAAAAAAAAAAAAAAAAAGATGAAGGATTTCATGAAGTCTATGAGAGTGCTTTTGGAAAATTTCTCTAATCTGCAGAGCAGTGACAAAGTCCATGTTGGGCAAATTAACAAAGAGGAATTTGACAAAGAAGATGACAAAAAGTGGCTTTAAGAAACATATTTTGAACATCAAAGAATTATGAGAAGGATTTGAGAAACCTAATGAGCCTGGAATATTTTTACAGAATTTCTCTTTGTGCAAATCAAAGATAAGATACAGAGAAACTAAGTTAGGTGCCTACATATTTATACTGGGGAAAATATCAACACATGAATCAGTCTTTAAGAGTTAGAAAATAATTGTAGTTAAAAAAAAAAAAACAAACCCAGCCGGGTGTGGTGGTGCACGCTTGTAATCCCAGCATTCGGGAGGCTGAGACCGGAGGATCCGGGTTTGAGGCCAGCTTCAGCTACCTAGTGAGGCACTCTGCAACTTAGTGAGACTCGGTTTCAAAATAAAGAATAAAAAAATAGGGCTGGGGGTGTAGCTCGGAGGTAGAATGCCCCTGAGTTCAATCCCCAGCACCGCAAAAAACAAACAAACAAACAAAAACAAACCCTAAACTTTCTTAAGTAAAATATGAATTTTTCCATAGTTTTTGTTTTCATTTCCTCCCTCTTTTTCTTTTTCTCTCTGTTTCCCTCTCTTTCTGTTTTCCTGTTAGTGTTGAGTGATTACTATGCCAGATTTGCTTCTAATTTCTTTTTTAGTTATATTCTTTAAATTTCACAAAAACTCTGTTTTCTTTATAGATGAGGAAACTGTGTCTCAGAGAGGTCGCCAAACATGCCTGTGCCTGCATGTGGAAATGCTGACTCACACCAGTGGCTGCTGGCTTCCAGAGCTCCAGCTCTGAGCAACCTGGTCGCCTGGCCTGAGACTGAGGGGTTTTCCAGGACATGGGATTTTAGAGCTAAGCCCAGGAAAGTCCTGTGCAAACCAGGATGAATTTGTCACCCAGTATAGCTATGCCCAGTATTAGGGCCCAGAGAATGGACTCTGTTTAGCTATAGATGGCCTCTCCTTGTCCAAGTCCTGTTCAATACATGCTGGTGTTTTCCTTCAACACTATTGTCACAAAGTTGTATGTGTGTATCTGCAAATGCCCTAGATCACTTTTCATGTATCCCTATACTCTGCATAATATTGGCTGCCGTAGCTTTACTACCAGCCCCGCATTGTGTGCCGGTCGGTCTCTCTCCGCTCAGTCAGGAAGAGTCTTTGGTTTCTTGAGCTCAGAGATAGAGCTTTGTTTGCATACTTTGAGGTGTTCATTCACTTCCTGTTAAGAACTTCATCTGAAAACAAACCCCCTTGTGCATCAGCAAAGCTTCCTGTGTAACATCATTAAATATTCCTCCATCAACCATTACTCAGAAACATCCTAAGTTAACTGTACTTTTTATACTCTAGGCTATTGAAGCACCTTGCAAAGTCCTGTGCTTTTCCTGAGTGTTAGTGCGCACACAGATTTCCCAGACACCTTAGATGACTTCTGATGGGCTAAAAGAAATTAGCTCAGCTGTTTCTCTTGAACCCTTGAGAAAGAGGAACAATGGGTATTTCTGTGCGTTGCAGAATTCTGTGGGGATCACCAACCAGAAAACCAGCTTTTCCAGAAAGTTGATGGAAATTTGGAGGCAAAAAGCTCTAAAGGAGCCGGGTGTGGTGACACATGATTGTAATCCCAGCATTTGAGAGGCTGAGACCGGGTTCTTGGCCTGCCTCAGCTACCTAGTGAGGCCCTCCACAACTTAGTGAGACCCTGTTTCAAAATAAAGAATAAAAAATAGGACTGGAGGTAGAATGCCCCTGAGTTCAATCCCCAGTACTGCAAAAAAAAAAAAAAAAAAAAAAAAAAGCTCTAAAGCTCTAAAGGTCAAGAGATGTAGGCCCCACAGACCAAGTTCAAAGAAATGCTTTCAGAAGTAAACAAACAATAAGATCAATCCTCCAACAAAAGTTTTTATGGGTTCAAATGTAACGGCTTTAGTTAACTCAATAAAGTCTCTATTACATTTATAGGGAACTAAATTTTTTTAAACAGAAGCTTTCAATCTTAAAAAATTGCATTTAGGGACAAATTTTGCTTATCAATTCACTGTTTTTTCAGTGACAAGAAAATGTTTAAAACCCATGTTAAGTAAGTTTTCTGATTACTAAGAATTCATGCCGATTATAGAAAACTTGGAACACAAATAAAAAAAAAAGAAAAATTATTAATAATTCTATAACCTGAAAGTGGATGTCTACTAGAAGAGAAATTGGGATCTGACTGTAAATAATACATAGGGTTCTGCTATTTTGCTTCACCTCGAGCTCAGTCCAAGGTGACCATGTCACAGCATGATGTTTAATGGCTACCTGCTACTCTTTTATGGCTCTGCCATAATTTACCTGACCAGTCTTATTCTTGGACATTTATATTGTTTCCAGTTATTATTTATTTATTTTTGCTTTTCAAATAATGCTGAACTTAACACCGAGGCAGATAAGCACCCTGTGCCACACTCTGAGGCTAATTGGGATTTGGTTGTGAGGCTCAGAGACTCACTGTGTTACCTGGAGGACAGCAGGATTTATCATAAGGGTTATTGAGCTGGGAGAGGTATGGAACAGGACACCCAGCGACTGCAGCTGCCTCTGGCTGAGTCAACTCTCCAGGACTGTCTTGTTAAAGCCTGTGGGAGGGCAGATCCATGAAGCTGGGTGTGGGCACTGAGGCAGGGGCCGTCGGGGTGGGAAGGGATGATATGGGTGCACTGTGATCCAACCCCAAGGACCCAGCAGCCAGGCGTTTGCTGGGCTGTAGGAGACCCGCAGGTACCCCAACCTCTGGGGAGGGAAGGGGGGACTATATTCCTGCCTCTCTATCTCTCCCCTGTCGTAGCCTGATGCGAGGGAGATGAGGGGCGGGAGCCTAGGCGAGTCGTACGACTAGACCCCGCGGCCACTTTTCTGATCCAGGTTGTCTGTTAAGGTCCAGGAGCCTCAGAACCTGCGATCTAAGTCTCGGTGCCCAGACTCACTGCTGCAGGGGCGATGCTGGCCCCGGCGGAGCATTTGTTGACACCGTGCGCCCCCTAGGGGTCACTTCCCCAGGATCTGCACGTCGCGACGGTGCGTGCTGGTCCAGCCTTCAGGTCTGGAGAAGCCAACTTGAGACCCAAGCCCTCCTGGGAGGCGGGAAGCCAGTTCTAGCCCCGACTCTGCCTCTAAATGTAAGGTTCTGGCCACATCAAACTCATCTCTGAGTCTCACCTTAGTCACCTGTGAAATGAAGAAAGCCCCGTCTCACAGGTTTGGCCTGGGGGAGGGGAAGGGATCTGAGCAGCTGCTCCTCTTGCCCACTTTGGACAGTCTGGGAACCCAGGGCTGGCGTGGGCAGGCATTGGAAATGTGGTCAGAAGATTCCAGAGGGTACTGGGTTTGCTCCCCATCATGGTGTTAGCTAAAACCTCCAGACTCAGAGGCAGGTCCTTAGCCTTCAAGAGGATCACTCCACCTGCTTCAGGGTAAACAGAGTCAAACAGAGGAGGTGGCCAGGATGGCCAGTGACTCAGAGCCAGGCCCCACTAGAGGGTTGGGGCCTGGGGGGCGTGGCTTCCAATTTTCAGCTCTACTCAATGCAAATAGCCATTTCCCTGGGACTTTTGATCATAGGTAATAACTGTTTAACTTGGTACCTGTGTCGGCTTGTGATAGAAGCTGACCAGAAATTTTAAATAGTTTTATGGCATCTGCAATGGGTTGAAGCAGACCATATGGGCTGATGATATTAGGGCCTTTTCGGAGTTGTATGTAGCCTAAGATCTTTCGTTCAATTAAGTAACTTCATAGGAAATTGTCCGGACAACAGCTTGTAGAGCACCAACAACTGAACATTTGGAGTTTGAAGCGTTGAGGAAATGGGTAATTCATAAAGGGTTTTGAAAAGTGTTGGCATATCCCTAGACCGCAAGAAGCCCATACATTGTGTAGGGCTGTGTACACACCCAGGAAAGACCCTGACTCTTTTTTTCTCATTGTTATTATTATTATTATTATTTTTTGCGGTACTGGGGATTGAACTCAGGGGCATTCTACCTCCGAGCTATACCCCCAACCCTATTTTTTATTCTTTATGTTTGAAACAGGGTCTCACTAAGTTGCAGAGGGCCTCACTAGGTGTGGGTTAGCTGAGGCTGGCCAGGAACCCGGATCCTCTGGTCTCAATCTCCCAAATGCTGGGATTACAAGCATGTGCCATCACGCCCGGCTCTTTATTTCTTCTTTTCAAAACCGGGTGTGGTGGCGCACACTTGTAATCCCAGCAATTGGGAGGCCGAGACCTGAGGATCCAGGTTCTCAGCCAGCCTTAGCTACCTAGTGAGGCACTCCGCAACTCAGTGAGACCCTGTTTCAAAATAAAGAATAAAAAAAAATAGGGCTGGGGGTATAGCTCGGAGGTAGTATGCCCCTGAGTTCAATCCCCAGTACCACACACACACACACACACACACACACACACACACACACACAAATAATTTTATTGGTGCAATATAATGATACATTGTAGTGAGATTCTATAATTCTATACATTCATATATGCACACATCTCGTGGTGTGGTTCCGAACCTCCTAACCCTATCCCCTCTCCTTGTCTCCTCCCTCCCCATACTTATTAGTAAGGTTGACACTGATATGTTTATATATGGACATAGAATTTGGTCTGTTTCCTTCCCTAAGCCTTGTGTTCCCCCTCCTCTCTTCCCTTCTCTGCTGGTTTCACTCCTTATTATCATGAAGTCCTCTTTCTTTCTTATTTTCTCTCTAGCTTCCACAAATGAGAGCAAACATATGACCCTTGATTTTCTGACACTGGCTGATTTCACTTAGCATAATGGTCTCTAGTTCCATCCATTTTCCTGCAAATGATATAATTTTGTTTGTCTTTATGGCTGCGTAAAACGTCATTGTGTGTATATCATGTTTTCTTTATCTATTCATCTGTTGATGGGCACCTAGGTTGGTTCTGTGATTCGGCTGTTGTGAATTGTGCTGCTATAGACATGGGTATGCGTGTATCACTTTGCCAGTTGAAAAATGGTGTTGCAGCTCCAAATCCCAGAGGCCCTGCCGTGTAGACTGGGGGCAGGAGGCTGGGCTATGCACAGGCGCTGGGTGAGGGCTCTGGGTGAGGCTGGACTCAGTGTTCCTTGTTATTTTATGTTATAATCGGTGTGTGTGTGTGTGTGTGTGTGTGTGTGTGTGTGTGTGTGTGTGTTTCTCTCTCTCTCTGGGACTGGGAATGCCCAGGGGCATTCTACTTCTGAACTACACCCCCTAGCCCTATTTTATTTTTATTCTGAAACAGGGTCTCGCCAGGTTGATGAGAGTCTATTTGCTGAGTCTGTCCTCGAACCTGCAATCTTCCTGTCTCAGCCTTCTAAGTACTGGGAATACAGGTACGGGCCACCATGCCTGGCTTTTACAATCCATTTTCTTGGTGACTTGAATGTCTCCTGGTCTTCTGAGTTCTGCTGATGATGCTGGTGGCAGATGTATAGGTACATATTTATTGTGTGTGTGTGTGTGTGTGTGTGTGTGTGTGTGTGTGTGTATTTCACATACATTCTCTCAGCTCTGGAAATGGAAGAATTTCAAGATTTTTCTTTATTTAGGTATAAAAAAATACAGTACATCTCATGCACCAGTGTGGCCAATATATAGTCATTATCTATAGAGCCATTACCACAAAGATAGGAAGTAGAAGGTTACAGGAATTGTTTAGTCCAACTAATAAATCCTGAATTAAAATGGTTAACCTAAATAGCAACCTGCTTATTATGCAAAAATCCTTATTCTATATGCTCGTGAGAGCTAGAAACTTGTAAGTATTATTAGTAAGCAAAAATCACTATAAGGAACTAATTATTGGTTAAAAAGATGTCAGTCATATATACAATGCCGTCAGTGTGAGGGGCCTTGTCAAGGGAATCAGCCGGGTCCATGATGAAGTGGGTTCATCCACCCCTGCCCCTCCCCGCACCTGGACGCTACTTCCACAAGGCACAGTACAGTGGAAAGCCCCACAGGTGGCTCTGAGTGGGAGACGCACAGGGGCCGCCAGGTGTGGGCAGGGCAGTGGCCTTGCCTTCCGCAGGGTTGCCCGAGGGTCGTTTCCCTGAGATGTGGCAACCACGGGGCGGGCAGGCAAATGGCACGGCTCTGCCCCACAGTCATGTTTGGCTTTGGACATTGGCCAGACTCGCTGAGGGCCACATCTTGGGTGCCTTTAAGTCCAAAGACAAGTAGACAGAGAGAGAGAGAGAAAAGCGGGAGAGCACGAGTGACCAGGTGAGGCAGAGATGGGGAGGGGGTCTTCTGCTCCAGAAATATCTGCCCCCCACATATAGGCAAATCCGGGCCAGTGTCAAATTGGGGTGTTGGCTACTCCAGGCCCTCTCTGGAGAGGGTGGGTGTGGAGGTGGCCCTCGTCCTATGATCTGTCACTCTTGGTCTCCACTGTCTCTCCAGGATGAATTCACAGTTGCTTCAAGTTCAACAAGCCAGTTCCCTGAATTTGGCAGAACGAGTGGACGCTCAGTGTAGCACAGTTACTGGAGGGCAGGCCAGTGAGGTCCCAAGGTCCTGAGGACCTCAGGGTCCAAGGTCAGGAGCTGCCAGGTGGCCCCTTCCCCCCTTAGGCCTGGGAGGGGCTGGGAGTGGTGGGGCACTGAGGAGGTGGGAGGGAGTTGCAGCGAGGGCCGGGCTCCAGAGAGCAGACAGTCAGAGTGTCCCTTGGGACTGAGCTGCAGAAAGTCTTGTCCCACAGGTCATGCTGTCCAGTCCTCCGCCCTAAGCAGGCAGGCACCAGGATCTCACCAGCCTGGATGTGTGTGGGGGTGGAGTTCAGGGACCTCAGGGCAAGACCCCCTACCCCAGCAGAGCCAGACAAAGGCTCTGGGTTACATCCAGGCGTTTGTGTGTGTGGGTGGGTGGGTGGTGAGGAGACAGGGCGATATGGAGGTGTCAGCCCAGGCAGAACACTGGGCCTTTCCAGCTCTAAGGGGTAGCCATCACCAAAATATGTTCCTAGAGATTTCAGGGATCCAAAGTCTGGGGATGGCGAGGTGTTTGGCACCCACAGAGCCGGGGAGGGGTAGGGAGGCGGGCTGGGGAGTTAGTGTCACACTTGGAAGGCTTGGTGCCTGGGCTGCAGTGGGGTCGGGTCCCCAGGCCCTGAGGGCTGTCACCCCTAATACACCAGCTCCTCGCGGGGGTCCGAGCTGTACAGCTCAGCCAGCATCTTGAACCTGGGGCCCCAGTCGTTGAGGAAGTCGTAATCGACGTCGGAGTCGGACGAATCTGTGCCCAGGGAGCTGAGCGACTCGGCGATGGACTCGGCGCCCTCGTAGCCGTAGATGTGCAGCGTGTCGTAGGGCGGGCCGCCGCCGTCCTGGTCCGCCTCGTCCTTCTTCACCTTGATCATGGCGGCCATCTCCCCCGGCCCGCCGCGCGCCCCGGGCGCCCCCTTGGGCGGCTTCTGCACCTGGGTGTACACGGCTCGCTGCTCGTCCAGCGCGGGCCGCGGGGGCTTGGCCCCGCCGCTGCCGACGTGGCGCACCGAGTTGAGCACCGACACGTCGAAGCTCGTGGTGTCCATCTCGCCGCCGCCCTCCTCGTCGTAGGTCACCAGCTGCTCGTGGATCTCGGGCGCGCTCTTGCGGCGCACGCCCGCCTGCTTCCGGAGCCGCCTCCGCAGGAAGATGAGCAGCGCGATCACTGGGGGGGAGCCGCAGACGGCAGTCAGACCCGGCGGGCGAGGAGGCGGCGCCCCTGCTCCCCCCCAGGGACCCTCCGCCACTCTCCAACACCGGTTCAGTTTGGTCTAGACATCTGGCGGGCCCGCCCCCACCCCGTGGGACAGTCATCTGTCCACCCCACCCCCCACTTTCCACGCAAGATCTTGGCTGCAGCAAATTGCGGGGGCGGGGGAGGCTCCTTCAAGCTCATTCTCTCTGCTAGTCGGAAGCCTCTTTGCCAGCTGTGTCATTTTCCATGTCCTCATACCACAGTGGCAAATTTTAACGTGTCATTTCCAAAAGGCCAGGAGGCCACAGGTTGGGGCAGAAGTTGGGGAAATGGGTGGAGCTGGATTTTTTTTTTTTTTTTTTTTTTTGTAGTACTTAGGATTGAACTCAGGAGCATTCTACCTCTGAGCTACACACCTCAGCCCTATTTTATTTTAATCTTGAAACAGGTTCCCACCTAGTTGCTGAGGGCCTCCCTAAGTTGCTGAAATCCTCCTATCTCAGCCTCCCAAGTACTGGGATTACAAGCGGTCAGCACCAGGCCTGGTGGAGCTGGGATTTTGAGTGCAAACATTCTTTGCCATTCCTTTGTCCAGGCTATGATGCTAATAGGTAATGGTGGTGCCGGAAACAGCATCAGCCACTCACTCTGTGGGCACACGCTGTATACATTTGTTACTACCTTGGGAACATTCTCATATTATCTTGCTCAATGGTGATGCTGTTGATGGTTATCTTTATTTTGTAGTTAAGCAAGCTGAACTCAGGCTAAGAGGCTTGCCCCGAGTCCCGTGTAGTGTCAGGCAGTGGTGCAGATGTCCATCCTCCTAGAAGCTTTGGGGGATATGGCCTTATACAGGTCTCGGATCCCTGAGGAGGGGTGGGCCACATGGGCTCAAGACATTCCCCTGGGCTCTGTCCTTCTAGGCTTGAGTTACTTAAAAAGCTGTTTCATACATAAGCTGGGATGCCCTGGGAGACTCCTTCCTGAGCCTTTGTGGGATGGATGGGGCACCTTGTCCTTCTTCTCTTTTCTGCTTCATCCCACCTCTTCCTTAGGAGGCCTCCAGAGACCACCTCCCAGAGAAGCCACTCACGCTGGAAGCCTGGCTCCAGGCCCTGGTTCCTGGGAAATCTAAACTAAGGCAAGGCCTAAAATGTTCCTTAAACTTATGAGGCCCAGACAAGGAAAAAAAAATTAAATATCAAAGCTTGAGGAATTCTATAAAAGGAAAGAAAATCCCCAGCCACAAACTAGATGTTTTTAAACTTAATGTTTTAGAGCTGGAAAGAAGTTCTAAACTTAATGTTTTAGAACTAAAAAAGGTTTTAGCTGGGCATGGTGGTGCATGCCTGTAATCCCAGTACTTGGGAGGCTGAGAAAGGAGGATCACTGGTTTGAGGACAGCCTTAGCAATGAAGCGGGACTCTCAGCAGCCTAGTGAGACCCTGTTTCAAATAAAAATAAATAAATAAAAAGGGCTGGGGGTGTAGCTCAGAGGTAGAATGGCCCCTCGGTTCAATCCCCAGTACCACCCACCCCCAAATAGGTTGTATGTAAATAAATCCCAGAACAGTGCCAGGCACATAGTAAGTGCTTAAAATGTATACGTTGAATAAGTCAATGTCTAAATACAGACTTTTAAAATTTTTATGATGCTGGAGATTGAACCTGGGACCTCCTGCTCGCTCGGCAAGTGCTCTACCACTGAGAAGCACAGTTAATCCGAAGAGTAGGGTAGGAGTCTTGAGCCCCATCCCTCCCCCTTGCACCTGCCCCTTCCCTTTAGGCACCCCACAGGATGGAGCTCTGTATCCCTGTTTTCTACATGGGGAACCCCAAAGCCCAGGGTGCTGTGCTGGGCAGGCTGCCTTGGGGGCTGGCTCCCCGGCCTCTCCTGGGAAGCCCCCTTGGAGTCTGCTCCCCGCCCCACGGGACTGACCTGTGATGGTGAGGATGCAGAGGAAGATGGCCACCAGTGCCTGGAAGCTCACGCCCACCTGGGGGGACATGTCCTCGCAGTAGGTGAACTCGCCCCACTCGTTGCAGTCACACACAACCACAGACAGCGTGCTAGTGCCAGTCATGCTCGGCCTCCCATTGTCCGAGATGACCACGGGCAGGTAGTGGACCTTGGTGTTCTCCCGGTCAAACTGCCCGTACTTGACTGTGATGTTGGCTGTGTTATCTGGAAACACCAAGGCCGAGGGTGAGGCTCCGACAGCAGCGCCCACCCTTCCCGATGGAGGAAGCCGCCTCCTCCAGGGAGCCCCTTTCACTGCGCCATCCCCTTCGCCCGCCTAGCCTGCTTCTCTGCCCTGTGTCTCTCCAAGCACGGGCCTGTTCCTTCCCAGAGAGGATATTGTGGGAAACTGCGTTGTCCCAGCCTGGAAAAGTAGCTCAGCCAGTATGCAAAACCCCGTGGACAGATGATTTATCTGTCCCTTTCTTTTCTCCCAACCCTATTCCAATAATAGAGGCCTTTCTCTTTGGCTCAAGTAATTCCTGTATTGGTTCAAGTTTCCAGAAGCAATTGAGAAAAGTAAAATGTTTCTAAGTCTTTTAGCATTGGGCTAACTTCTAGGACTGTTTTCATCGTTTTGGAGAATTCATCACCTCAGAAGAGATTCACAATAGTAAAAACGATGGCCTGTCCACAGGGCACTGAGAGAACAAGTTTGCCAGCGAGGGTCCCCTGGCCTGATGTGCTTTGCCCAAATGTTGGCTTCCCCTCCTGGCTCCAACCACTGGTTTCTTGTACATAAGAACCCCCCATGGCATGGCAGTGTACTCCTGAGACAGGAAGATTGCAGGTTCAAGGCTAGCCTCAGCAACTTAGCAAGACTGTGTTTCAAAATAAAAAACAAAAAGGACTAGAAGTATAGCTCAGAGGTAGGATGCTTCTGGGTTCAATGCCCAGTACCACAAACAAACAAACAAACAAACAAAAAACCAACCAAAAAAAAAAAACTTAAAAAAAAAACTAGATAAACAACAACAACAAAATCCCCTAGTGAGTGCACACACATGAGCTCACACACATGCACACATGCGCTCACATACCCCTCTGTTTCAATGGCTCTGGGCAAAGGACAGATAATCTGCCTTCTGTAGGTTCCTGGGGTTCTGTAACACCAGGAAATTCACTTAGCCATACCAGGTGAGCACCCTTAGGAAACCAGCTGGGAGCCAAGGGTTTCAAATGCAAGCCAATTACGTTTCATTATTTATAGCTGCATTTCAGTCTTAAGACTGTCATTATTGAAAATAAATGATTTGCCATTGACGCTTTGTGGGAGAAATGAGAGATTTTGGCACGCCGGACATTCGTGTGCGTGGGAACCTGAGACCCATAGGTCTGCCTCCTGATTGTAGGTGGGGTGTCTTTGGGGCGGCACATCAGCTTCCACCTGTGGGAACATCCCACCCACGCAGGTTCATTTGAGGTAGACACTGGGGATGGGGTGACGGGTATTTTTGCCGTGTTACTTATTACTGAAGATGGCTGAATGTTGAGTATTCTGTCATGGACTGTCAAAGCAACACAGTCACCGTCCTTAACCCACAGGAGGCTCCTCAGTCAGCTCTGTGGCTGATCCCCTGAGGTCTGCTCCTCATTCTCGGGATGGCAACGGGCTGTTTTGATATAGGGGTCCTCGGAATCTTACCAGTTCAGGGACAGGCAGAGATTTCCTCCTCTGGTTGGGTGAAAGACTGCTCTATTTAAACCCAAGGAGTAGTTTCCCTCTCTCTCTCTCTCTCTCTCTCTCTTTTTTTTCCCTGAGGAAGTTGGAGAAGCCACGAAAGCCTTTCTACTTTTGGCTAGGATTGAATCAACTTCGCATTATGGCTCCAGTAAGCACTTATTTCTCAGAAGCTCTGATTGGCCACTGCTGACCTCACGGGACTCTCTGGGCTTTGATTGGTGGACCACATGTACTGGGATATCCTGTGATGCTACAGATCCCATGTAGGGGCCACCTGGAGGTAAGTCGTCATTGTGCTGACTCACAACAAAAGTCACTATTTCCTTGGAATTTGAAACATTGCATTTCTGCTTTTGACTTTTTGGGAGTGGCTTTGAAGTTGTATGTCAGAAAGCAATGTGTAATTTTGCTGAGTTTCAGAGATCCCAGTGTGGGAAAGAATCCCTTGGCTAGTTTGGGAACTGAGCTGATTGCTTGAACACCGCCCCCCGCCCCCCATTCTGTACTTCTCTGGACCCGATCATCTTAGCAGGGAACGGCAGGCCGTGTGGACTTGGCAGTTTGGCCAGGGCATCTCTGACCACTGTATGCATTGATGTTTGTGGCGGGAGTTGTACAAAATATCCTGTTATCTTGAAAATCCCCATGGAGGCAGCCTGCCTGCCCCCCCCCCCCATTTGTAGGTCTAGTCCTTGACCCAGTGCATTAAGACTTAGATCACCTCCCCA
>PVLC010001583.1:0-125354 GCA_004027655.1 Graphiurus murinus | reverse complement strand
CCAGCTGGAATACAGGAGAGGAGGGATGGTCAGTGTGGTTTTGCAGTGGTCTGGGGTTCAGGGATGGAGACTCTGGGCTTAGACCTATGAATGCCTGTCACCAAAGCCACTCTTTCTACCACTGCCCCATCCCCACCTCTGCACCTCTCCATCTACTCTTCAGGCATCCTGGCAGAGGCTCAGTTTCTGCATCTGTAAAATGGTGTGTGTGTGTGTGTATGGGGGGGGAGGGGGGTGCAGCATTACTTTGCCTTGGGGCTGTACAGGTTACGTTCAGCCCAGCAGAATTGCTGCCGGCTGCGGGTGGGAGGGTCTGTTCCCCAGTCTGCCGCCAGGTGGCACCACCTACTCCTCCCACCTGCGCCAGCCAAACTCACCTTGCCCCGGGCCGCATTCTCACACACTTTGGGCTCATAGGGCTGGGCAAACTCTGGGGCGTTGTCATTCTCATCCAGAACTTCAATGTGTACCTGCACGATGGATTCTTTGCCTGTGGGGATCCCTGCAGGGGAGAGGATCTGTCACCAAAATGAGCTCAGCTAAGGCTGACCCCTGGGGGTGGAAAGTATTTGGGTGGAGGGTCCTGAGACTTTGTCTTCTGGAGTCCACTTTTTCCAGGAAGAGGGCACTAGAGACCTCTGGAAGAGAGGCCAGAGATTGTGTTCTGGGCGAAAGGAGGAGGCAGGAAGGGGGAAAGGTGGAGGAGGAAATTTGCTGAAGTATTACTTGTAAGAATAAAACAATCAAGTGCATTTTAAAAGGGCTTAATTAAATTAATAAAATTAGTAATTAAACTAAGTAAACAAATACAATTGATTAAAACCATGTAAGTTAATAATTAAATGATCGTGTACTCATTTAAATAATAAATCAGTCTCCCTCTGAGCCCCTAGGACCTGGGTTCGGTGGGGATCTTAATCCTCCTGGAGGGTAGCTGTGATTTTTCTCATATAGGTGCAGCATGCAAAACAGCAGATGCTTGCCCTCACCTCTGTCAGGTGTTACACAGATTTCTAGAGAACCTGACAATCTTGAGTTGAAAGCTGCTTCAGATTTTGAACTCAACCCATTAACTGGTACAACCACTGAAAGCAGCATTCACAAATGTCCTTTGGAATAAGAATCGCAGGGCACTTGTTAAATGCACATCTCTGTGCCACTGGACCAGAACCTCCAGGGAGGAGTCTGAGCAGTTCTGTGTTTAGTCAGTGCCTTAGGTGATTCTCATCACAGAGACATCTGTGCAGCCTGCGTTATAACATCGCTTCTCAAACTGTGATGTGTGCGAGATTCGGATCCGGTCCAGGTGGGGCCCAAGATGCTGCACCTCCAGCAAGGTCTCAGGTGACGTTGATGCTGCTGGCCCAAAGACCACACTTGGGCACGGAAGCTTGGGAGCATCCCAGGCTCGGAGCACTTCAGCAAGTGCCTGTAATACTCTGCAGATCCCAAATGACAGATGATGCCACTTTTGAAAGAATGAAGGAAAAAAGAGAAGAGCCCCAGTCTCCTGGCAGTAGGGCTGCTCACCTCTAGAATCCAGTTCTTTGGCCTCCACAGTCAGGTTATACCAAGGATAGACTTCTCTGTCCAGTTCTTTCTCATTGTAAATGTTCCCCTGTTTGTTTATGTGGAAGAATTGGCCTTTGTCACTGGTCCTGCGGATGGAGTATCTGCCCAGGGGAGAGAGTTTCATGGATTTCCTGTTTTTTTTTTTTTTTGTTCAGTCCAAGCTCCTCAGCACGACAGATGAGACCCTTCAGGATCTATATACCCTGCATCCTTCCCATCCTCCTCTCTTATTGCTCACTGCTCTGTACCGCCCAGAACAGTGAGCAGCCGACTCCCATGCCGACACAGAGGGGTTCATGGGAGCAAGATGATCTCTGATCTGAGCGATGCCACTGACACAGGAGCCAGGGGGACACCTGAGACTCTTATCAACAGCACGTTTAGAGCTGAGCGTGTGTGTGTGTGTGTGTGTGTGTGTGTGTGTGTGTGTGTGTGTGTGTGTTATTTTTAATTAGAAAACACGGGTTCAGGAAAAAATTTGGAATTTTACAGGTAGAAGTAAATCTCTTTGATAGAAATAAAAAATGAATAGACTTCAAATATCTAGGAGAAAAAAAGATTTATATCAAAGATGAGGCAAAAGAAAAAAGCCATTGCATTGGACAAATGGGAACTATAAAACAGGAGATAAAAGAAGTAAGATCAAACATATCACTTATGATGAAAATGTAAATAGGTTGAACACAAAGCAGTTCAGTTTAAATAAAAAAAAAAAAAGCAAAGCCAAGTGCATTTTGTTTTCAAGAGACAATGTCAAGTGATCGAGAGGAGTTAAAAGTAAAGGTTGGAAAATTTGTATTAGGCAAATAGGAATAATAAGAAAACAGAACTGACAAACTTAACAGCAGGTAACCTGGAACTGAAGGTCAAATGTTTGAGAAGAAATTGGGTAATTTCACAGGGACAAAAGTTACAAGCATTATGAAGGTAAAATAGTTATGAACTTTAGTTAACCAAACTGAAAAACTAAAGTACATAAAGCAAAAGCTTTGATAGTTTAGAAAAAAATGGGCACAAATACAATTGTATTATATCACAAAATGAATTAAAATAAATAAAAAATTTCCCACCACTTGGAAATGACAAGAAAAAAAAAAAAAAAAACCTCCAAGTAAATCTCTTAAATAAACCTTTGGTGTGGTTGTGCACACCTATAATCCCAGTTCTTGGGTGGCTGAGATAGGAATCTTGCAGGTTTGAGGCCAGCCTCAGCAACTTAAGTGAGACCCTCAGCAACTTAGTGAGACCCCGTTTCAAAATAAAAATAGAAAGGGCTGGGAGGACCAAAAATAAAAACAAAAAAATCCCCAAACAACCTTAGATTCAAGAAGCCGGGCGTGGTGGCGCACGCTTGTAATCCCAGCATTCGGGAGGCTGAGACCGGAGGATCCGGGTTCGCGGCCAGCCTCAGCTACCCAGTGAGGCACTCCGAAACTTAGTGAGACTCAGTTTCAAAATAAAGAATAAAAAATAGGGCTGGGGGTGTAGCTCAGAGGTAGAATGCCCCTGAGTTCCATCCCCAGTACCGGAAAAAAAAAAATAAATAAAAAGAAGTAACAAAAAGTATAATCACAAATTATATGGACTAGAATGGCAATGAAAATAGTCCTAAAATTTATGAGATGTAACCAAAATGGAGGGACTAATTTTGTCCTTAACAAGAAGACCTGATATCAAAGAAATATTAGCTTTTCCAAAAATTGACATATAAACACAATTCTTATTAGAATTTAAATGTTTGTAAAAAGCTAGATAAGATGATGATGATGATGATTTTGTGGCACTGGGGATTTAACTCAGTGGCATTCTATCTCCGAGCTACATCCCCAGCCCTATTTTTTTATTCTTTATTTTGAAACGGGCTCTCACTAAGATGCGGAGGGCCTCACTAAGTAACTGAGGCTGGCTGAGAACCTGTGATCCTCCTGTCTCGGCCTCCCAAGTACTGGCATTACAAGTGTGCACCACCATGCCCGGACTAGATAAAAAGATCCCCAAGTTCATATGAAAGAATGAACAGTTCAGAATGGATAAAAATTATATATTAAAAAAAAAAAACAACAGCTGGATGTAGTGGCGTATGTCTGAAATCCCAGTACCTGGGAGGCTGAGACTAGGATATTTGAAAGTTCGAGGCCAGTCTCAGCAACTTAGTGAGACCCTCAACACTTAGTGAGACCCTGTTTCAAAATAAAAAATGAAATAGGACTGGGGGTTTAGCGCAGAGGTAGAATGTCCCTGGATTTAATCCCAGTACAAAACAAAAACAGAAACAAAAGACCAACCAACCAACCAAACAAAAGACCAACAAAAAAACAAACTAAAACAACAATAAAAACAATGAGAGCCGGGCATGGTGGCGCATGCTTGTAATCCCAGCTTTTGGGAGGCTGAGACCGGAGGATCCGGGTTCGAGGCCAGCCTCAGCTACCTAGTGAGCCACTCCGCAACTTAGTGAGACTCGGTTTCAAAATAAAGAATAAAAAATAGGGCGGGGGGTATAGCTCGGAGGTAGAATGCCCCTGAGTTCAATCCCCAGTACCGCAAACAAACAAACAAACAAAACAAAACAAAAAAAAACAATGAGGCTTGCCTTACACAAAAGAAAATTTAGTAGAAAGCAGCTACAATAAAACAGTGTGCCACAGAATGATATGTAAAGAATTCAGAAACAGATTTAGGTAGATATAAGAACTTGGTATATAACAAGTGATAGGGAAAGGATGGCATTTACTAAACTGTGTTAGCACAATTGGCTACCCATGTGGAATAAAATCAGATTGGATTCAATTTGCACTTACTATCCAATATTACGTGGCTCTAAAAAGTATGAGTTAGCACTATTTCTTCTGATCCAGAAGGTGGAGGAGAAGCATCTACTTAAGGTGGATGAGCAAGTGCTTTGATTTGACTGTGTCTTAACCCCCAATGGTATTTGGAGAGAGCCTTTGGGAGATAATTCAGACTGGATGAAGCACGAGGGTGAGGCTCCATCTTGGCATTAGTGGTTTTGTAGCAGGAGGGAGAGAGACCCAAGCTGGCAAGCTCATTCTGTCTTGCCATGTAATGCCCTCTGTCATGTTATAACCCAGCAAGAAAGTCCCCATCAGATGCCGACCAGGTGCCATGCTCTTGGACTTCCCAGTCTCCAGAACCGTGAACCAAATAGACCTCTGTTCTTTATAAATTACCCAGTCTGTGGCATTCAGTTATAGCAACAGAATGGACTCAGACAGAAGGTGCCGAGGAGACAGGTACAACGTGACCCAATAAAAACAAACACCACACACAAACGACAGCAAATCCGGTACAAAGGCATCTACGTGTTTGGGTGTTCACAAAGAAAGGCATGATAGGACGGCTTCGAGCCACTAACGTGAGCTGTCTGGGAGTGGGAATGATCAGGAGGTTTCTTTAGAGATTTTTGTGCATTGTGCTGTTTCACAGTGTGAAATACACACTTCTGTGGTTTTCGGGAGAGAAATTTATTAAAATATTTTTGGCTAAGGGGCTTCAGGCATGTCATTTGATGGGCTTTTTTTTTTTTTTTCTCTTGACAGCCAGATCTCACTAGACGGTAACTGTGGGAGCCATGGTCCAAAGGACAAGCCCTTCAAGGTAGAACAGAGGACAGCTGGTCTGTGCAAGGTAGGGGAGTCAGGGTGGGACAGGATCCCAGCAGGCCAGGCGGGTGAGTGGAAAGAGCTGGGGTCTCTGGTCCTGCCTCTGCTATCCCCATATAACTGCTGGGAGAAGCTAGTTCCCCTCTCTGATTCTTGGTCTCAGACCAGCAGTCATAAGAACGTCAGTGCCAACACTATCCCTGTCACCATCAACACACCCGCCACTCCCTTACCCAATGCTCAGCCGGGCCTCATCGGGATCTACGGCCATCACTGAGCCGATCAGAGGCTTCTTCTGGTTCTCCTTGAGCTGGAAGTGGTAGTAACGCTGCTGGAAGACAGGAGGCTCGTCCACATCCGTGATGTTGATGATGACTTGGGCTTTGTTTCTGCCGGAGATGCTGCCCAGGTACCGGAGGTTGACAGTGGGGTCCGTGGCCTCGATGGTGAACGTGTATTGTCGGATGAGTTCATAGTCCAGGGGCTGCAGGAGGGGAAAGGGGGGTGACACCTGCTCTGAGCCAGCCATGTGTCATGTACTACCCGGCAAGGTAGTACCAGGATGACAGCCATTTGACACTGTGGCCCAGATCAGTGACGTTTCCAAGGTCAGCAAGAGAGTGGCTGGGCCTGGTGCCTGTCCTCAGCCACCTTCTGCTTCATTTAACCAGCTCCAGGGCTGCACCCCCAACTTGGCTCTGTTCCTGGTATCAAGAGCCTGCAACGGATCAGCCATGGTCCTGCTCTCAAAGGATCACGAACTAGTGACTCCATTCCCCAGGTCCTCGAGGATGCTCCCCCTCCCCCCCTTTATGCCTTTGTTCAAAAAGTTTCTCCTGTCTTTTCTGCCCAGCCAGCTCCTACTCATCCCTCA
The DNA here is from genome assembly GCA_004027655.1 of Graphiurus murinus. Classification (NCBI taxonomy): domain Eukaryota; kingdom Metazoa; phylum Chordata; class Mammalia; order Rodentia; family Gliridae; genus Graphiurus; species Graphiurus murinus. The sequence continues at coordinate 119,285 of PVLC010001583.1, read as the reverse complement.
AGAAGCCAATGTGCAGGTAACTGCATGCCCTCTCAGAAGCCCTTGCCTTGCGCTGCCGTGTGGCACTAAACATAGCAGCTACACTTTTTCATGTGTGTATCTGTCTTCCCCACTTGTGGAGAGCTTCACTGACTGTGAAGGACACCTGTCTCCCCCATGTGTCTCTGGTCTCCAGCATGGACCTCGGCCAGAGAAGAACTCAGGCTCGGGAGCCCCATTCCCTTGCGTGGCCATTCTGGAGGCATTTTTATGACTCTGACAGACCTCTCCCTCTTCTTCCTTATTCAGTCTGACTTCTCTGACTGTCAGCAGCAGCCACTGTCCTTGGTCATCCGTGTCCCCATTCACCCATTGTCTACACATGCTGATGGCTCTCTGTTGACTGGGACATAGAGCAGGCCAGACAGTGCCAGAGAATTCATGCTCTAGGAGGAGCCCTCTGCCAACACTGCAGGGGCTGGTGTGTAAATACCCTAGTCCTCACTCCCTAGCTGTGGCAACTCCACTGTGGCATTCTCCACTGTTCCCCAGATGTCTCCCATGGGATTGGGACCCACTTGCCTATGTATTCATTAATGATCTCAGTATTATCTCTCTTCCTTTCAGCTGAAACTGCTCCTAGGGCTTTCTGGGAGCACCTTCCCAATAAATAATCCACACCCCCATCCTCACCTCCAAGTCTGCTTCTGGGGTGTGATGGTTTGGATTTACAATGTCCCCCTAGCCCTCATGGAGACAAGGTGCCAGTGTTGGAAGTGGGGCTCAGTTGTTAAGGTGGGGTCCCTGGGGCTGTGGCTTTGGGGATTGTATGGTTCCTCACTCTCTGCTTCTGACCCCCATGAAGTGACAGCAGAGCCTTTGTATGTTCTCTCTGCTTTCTGCAGCCATGCTCTGAGTTCTGCAGACCTGGGCTCATGTGAATTGAACCCCTGAAATCTCCCAAACTGTGAGCAAATACATCTTCCTTCCTCTAAGTTGTGTGGTCAGTGAGAATGTTTACTGAGACACCAAATCCTCACCTCCAGATCTGCTTCTGGAGTAACTCAGCCCAAGACACTGAGTCTCAGTCTTTCTGGGCACATGTCCAGTTCTGAGCTGACCCAGAGCATTCTCCTTTGAAGGCCTCTGGCTCAGGGGCAGCCCCGGGGCAGATTCTGCAGATGTTACCAGCCCCAAATCCCACATCTGGGGTCACTCCCATAGGCCTACAAACCTTCCTGGGCCTGATGATGCCCTCGTTGCGGGTAGAGTCGGTCTCGATGGTGAAAGTGTCCCTGTATGCGCCCTGCACGATGCTGTACTTAGTCATCCGGTTCTGAGGCTCATCTGGGTCCTCAACAAACAGAGAGCCCACGGGGTTGCCCACACGAATGTCTTCAGGTACCGTAAATGTGTACTTGACTGATGCAAATAAGACACCACAAAAGGCATTGGATTAATGAGATAGATACGATCCTGTCATGTTTTGAACTGGAACTAGAAATTATAAAATAACGGTAGAAGCCATAATAATACCCCTTGGATTCTGGGTCTCAAGGCAAAGAGGTCTGCTCTATCTGTCAGCACAACCATTCTTCCATTCTTGTATCCATCCAAGTAGTTATTGAGCCCCTACTGCATGCTAAGCCCTTTGCTAGGGACCTATCAGTTGGCAAGAGACATGAATCTTGTCTTTAGGGAGCGTACACCATGTGCTATGAGGCCACTGCAAGAGAACTGGCCTGTCTTTTGGGTGGCTGAGCCTCTTGATTTACATCGGCACCGGAGGATGCATTGAATACAGCCAACTGACTTTCCTACTCAGCCCCACGGAGGGCGTGCAAAAAGCTCTTGTCAGACATTTTTTCTGGGGGATGGGGAATCAATTCATAGGTGGGGTCAGGGTCCAGCCCTGGCCTGTACTCCTCATCGCTGGAGCACACGCATAGGGATTTTCTGGCTGGGGTCTGAGTCTCAGGGGTGGATTTTCCTTAGCCTGTGGGATCTGGGTGAAACTGTTCCTGTAGCATAGTAGGGCTCTGGGCACAGTGATGGCTTCCTGCAGGAAGTGATTTCCCTGTGGTCTGTGAGGAGACCATGACCAGGGGCAGTGGGGAAGCCTTGGGAGCATGATACGGGGCTGGAAGCAGGGCCCCTCTGGCACCCAAATGTCTTCCCTGGGCCTTAGGCCCACTCTGGGGTGGGGCAGAGGTAGAGGGATTTGGAGCACATCCCCCAACCCCCCAATCACTGAGTCTGGATGTCCCACCACCTGCCCAGGGCCCTGGGGGAGGAGCTCACTCTGAGTGAAGATGGGGAAGTTGTCATTGACGTCTTCAAGAGTGACCAGCACGGTGGCTGTGCCCGATTCTCCGTGGAGACCCTGGGCATCTCTTGCCTCCACCACGATCTCGTACTTGGCCTGCGTCTCTCGGTCCAAGTTCTTGGTTGTGGTGAAAATGAGTCCTGAAAAACATGTCCCCAAGAGCCATGTTACCTGGAGAGCTTTGAGAAAACACAGATGCCTGGGCCCTACTCAGAGAACCTAGGTGATCCCACCGTGTAGCCTGGACTGAGAACCATGAGTCTACAGCCTACTGCCTCTGGGCCCTGTCCTGAACAGTTAAAGCTGGCCACATAGCATGGCTTAATATTGGTGCTAGCCGGCCAGAGCATTGTGTTGAGAAAGATTGTGGGGCCACATGCAGACCCAGAGTGAAAGAATGCTGTGATCGATTAGTGATGTCTGCCTCAGGGCTCCAGAAGATGGTGGTGGCATCTGTGCTATGTTTTTGCTCTTCTTCTGAAAGACAGTATGCCCCAGACTGACTAACTGTCATTCTTGCTTCCAAGATTCAGATCTTACAGCTTTTTGTTATATTTGTTAAATCGAACTAAATTTGGCCCGAGAAAGCCTCTATCTACACTTGCCTACTTGGGTCCTTCCATAATGAACCGCAACCTAACTTAGTATGTAAATGAGCTGAAAACCTAACTTGGGAATGTGCTGAGCCAATCACAGCAGCTGTGCTCCAGTCAGTCGCTGGCAGGCTACCAACTGCACAGACATGTTCAAACCAGGCACGTGCCTGAGTCCTTACCAATCTAGCTGTCTCTGGCTCTCACTTCTGTTTTCTACCCTTTCCTTTCTCTATCCTGTAAATGTTATCTAGCCATGTGGCAGCCCTGGGGGGTTCTCTGAACCCATTTCAGTTTTGGGGCTGTCTGATTTGTGAATTGTTTTTTGCTCAATCAAACTCTGTTAAATTCAATCTGTCTAAAGTTTTCTTTTAACAAGTCACAAAACACTATGTGGCTGTGGTCTCTCCAGACATTTTAAATTCAGACTTCACAGTTACCATACAAGATGACCATAAGCAGTTCCATTTTCTAGATAAGGGAATTAAGGCTTACAGAGGCCAGTAGACTCATCTGAGGTCTCTACAAGGGTACGTAGCAGAGCTTGGTTTGGACAGCAGCTCAGATCTGTTGGAACCTGTTAACCAGCACTCTCTGCTGCCTCTTAGTCACTGCTTGGGTAACAAGATCCTGATTTTGTCCCCTGGATTTGAGTCCTTGTCTTGAACACCTGTCTTGACTACCTGTCTACTTCAGTCTACCCAACCAGCCCCACCTTGTCTTTATGCATAATATCAACCATTTCCATGGGACAGTGTGTTCAGGGGTGACACCTGTCAGACTGGACTTGCCCCAGCATCTGAACCTGGCATATTCATGTCCCTCTCCCCTCCCCTAAACTGGTGCCTGCCCAGGAGAGCGAGTCTCACAGACCGGAATTATCGATGGCAAAATTCTCTCCTCCCTTCACGACTTGGTAGGTGACAGAGGTGTGGTCAGCCACTGTGGGGTCATCTGCATCCACTGCTGTCAGGTGCGTGACGGAGGTTCCTGTGGGGAAAGAGAGTCCTGGGGTTGCTGCCTTGTGACTGTGGTTCCCCTCCCCATGCCGGGTGAGGGCAGATGGGCTTCCCCAGCCCCCGAGGGAAGCCTGCTTTGTTCCCTTAGAAACTGGCATGAGGACAGAGTGCTGCGGTGGCGGGGACCAGGGGCCAAGAGTGTAGGTGTTTGTATATTTATGGGAGAAACGAGGGAGGCAGTGGCGGATGGGGTCAGGAGTAGAAACCTAAAAGAGTAATGGGCTGTTTCTCCTTCTGAAAGGTAAGAACAAGGGACTGAGAATGTGCCTAAAGGGGTGGTGTCATGTTTCTCATCCCCTTGAATCCAAGGGTCCTTGTATTGAATAGCCTCGTCTGGCCCCAGAGCCCTGGTCAGGGATCCCAGACTAATGGGGTGAAGAGAGAACCTCTCTTCTGGCACCTTGTGAGGCTGGGGAGGACTGAGAAAGGAGCAACAATCTTCTGGACCTGAGTTTAGGCTGGCAACATACTCTGGGGCCAGGTCTCTGTCCCTCATCTCCTCTCCTGCATAGCTTTGGTGACAGTGTCTGTCACACTTTCGGTGTGCCAGTCCTGGGAGTTAGAGGCAGTGATTAAGATTTATTCCAAAGAGGAATGAGGAGCTGGGCGTGGTGGTGCACGTTTGTAATCCCAGTACTTGGGAGGCTGAGACAGGAGGATCACAGGTTCAAGGCTAGCCTCAGCTACTTAGTGAGATGTAACTTAGACCCTGTTTCAAAATAAAAAACATAAAATCGGGCTGGGGGTGTAGCTCAGAGGTAGAATGCCCCTGGGTTCAATTCCTAGTACCACAGGAAAAAAAAAAAAAAAAGAAAAAGAAGAAGAAGAAGAAAAAAAAGAGGAATGAAGTATGTGTGTTTCAGATGGCCAGGGCTCAGCCTATGATTGGGACTGGGGCTCAGTCAGTGACTAGAGTCAGGGCTCAGTCTGGGGCCATCAGAGCTTACTTAGCCTTTAGGGAGAAGTCTTTTGGAATCATATGAAGTGGTAGCATAAGCATTCTCACCAGTGGATGCGACAGGTGGGGCTGGGGGTTGGGGGAGGGAGAGACACAGATTGGGCACACACCCACAGCTGACATCTCGGGCACAGATGCGTTGTACAGCCGGCGCGGGAACACAGGCCAGTTGTCGTTGATGTCATGAACTTTGATAGTGAAGGTGGAAGGAGGCTCCAGGTTTATGTTGGTGTCCTTGTCCACGATGAGGGCGACAAGTGAGTATTCGGAGATCTTCTCCCGGTCCAGCCGCTCCAAGGCATACACGTCTCCGGTACTCTCTTCGACCCGGAAGACCTTGCCAGCCGACTCTCCTTTGAGCACATACTTGGCGTTCTTGCGGTTCACGCTGGACTTGATCTAGGAAGGAAGAGATCACACGAGCTGGGAAAGGACAGTGGCTGTGCACGTGTGTACATACGTGTGTGCATGCACATGGCTGCACACACGTATGCATTTACATGCATGTGCATGTGTGTGCAGGTGTGTGTGTGTATGCTGTCCAGGGATCCCAACTGTGGCACTGAGGATTTTAACAGGAATCTCTGACTGGTCACCTCTGAGTTCTCAGCCAGGTCATTGCAAACACCAGTTGGTGTGAGTTGCCTAGTGCTGCCCAGTGCCCGCAGTGGTACCTGGGGCAGAGCAGGTGTTTAGAGGGCAGTCTTTTGAGTGGAAGAATATATCTGGTGCCATTGGAAGGCAAGGGGTATTTTTGCCCCTTAGAAGGTACTCAACTGCTCTTATTTCCTCATCTATAAAATGTAGCTAATACCGCTTCTAAGGCTGAGTTGCATTTTTGAAAACGAGTACCAGGAAACCTTGGGCTGTTTTGCTTTTCCATACAAAAACGGGGTTCAGTGGTGTGCTGGGGCTGGCTTGCCCCATCAAGAGTCAGCTTAAAATTTGGGAAATATTTGTGAACTGGCTGTTAAACACAGCCAACATTAAAAACTAAATTACATGAATTTAAATTATATTAAAAACAAAGACCATGGATACGTAGAATTCATCTCTTCCTAATTATTTTACTACAGTGTTCTTGGGCTTATCTACGTCTTTTGTTCGAGTGTGGTGGAAATAGAAAATGAGAATGTGTCCATGCCTATCTCAATCTTCTCTTAACTCTGCCATCAGCAGGATCTCCTTGGTAGCTTGAAATCAAACATGGCGAGACTGTATACTCCACAAAAACTGGTAAACGCTACACAGCAGGACTTTCCCTTGGAGAACCGGCTGTCAAACACTCATCAGCACACCACCGGTCCCGGTCAGTCTAATTTTGGAATGTAACATAGAATGTTCTCTTTTTGGAGATTTACCACGTATAGTTCCATGGGAAAGAATTCCATTGGGCTTTGTTTAACTCAAGATTTTCTGTACTTCTTAGACCACTGAACCATTTTTCTTTATAACACACGCTATTCATATCCCAAGGAATAAGATTTGGAAAATAATTTATGTCAAGTACTTTGCACAGAACAGGGCTCTCAATAAATTGCTAGTTATTATTAATGATAGATCTACAAGTTAAAGGATATTACAAGGTTGGAAGTGCTGAACATTCCATTTATAGAATCTCAGAGAATATTAGAACCATAAGATAATAGCATTTCTTGCACATAAATGGTAGTCTTATAGAAGGTTAGAATGTCTAAAAATATATAGAATTTATTTAATTTTTGGTACTGGGGCATTCTATCTCTGAGCTGTACCTTAGCCTTTTATTGTGGTACTAGGGATTGAACCCAGGGGCATTCTACCTCTGAGCTACCCTCCCTGCCCTTTTTGTTTTTTGGTTGCTAGGAATCCCACTACATTGCTGAGGTTGCCCTCAAATCTGTCATATGCCTGTCTCAGTTCCCCAAGTACTGGGATTACAGGTATGTGCCACCACGCCTGGCCACCCCAAGTCCTTTTTAATTTTCATTATTTTTTTGAAATAGGGTCTTGCTAAGTTGCTTAGGCCGGCCTTAAACCTACAGTCCTCCTGTCTCCCAAGTACTGGGATCACAGGCCTGTGCCACTGCCTTCAGTGAATTTAATTTAAAAACTATAAATCGGATGCCTATAAGGTGTCAGGCCCTATACTGGGGGGACACGGGAACAGCACAGCCCTGTCCTGGCTCTCAGGGCTGAGGTTTGGAGCCTCAGGGTCTGAAACTCAAGGGAGGGCCGCACCTAAGGGTCAGATGGAGCAAGAGATTTGGAAGCTGTCCCAGTGAGGACTCATCTTGAAGGGCTGGAGGAAAATTGAGAGAGAACACAGGCCTCAGGAGAGGAGTGGGAGCTTTGAGAAGAGGTGGGGGGTCCAATCCCATGGGGTCTGCAGTGTCCCCAAGGTTGACCAGCAGTGCAGTCACTGGAACGCTTGGCAAGTGTAGTGACAGCTGGAGGTGGGCTGAGAAGCCAGGGCACAGGGAAGAGTCTAGAAGGTGAGGGATTGGAGACTGGGAGGGAGGACCCTTCCCTGTTGGTGGGCAGGGGGAGAGGTAGGCGGCAGTAGCTGGTAATAATGGGGTTTGGGGGGCAGGGAGGTGTGTGTCTAGGGGTCCTCAGGCCCAGCGGCCAGGACCTTTCTATGATGATGAACAGCTGAGGGTGGGTGGGAGGGGGAGGAAGCCACACCCTGGCTCTAACTTGTGGCATGCAGAGACAGTGGGAGACTCCAGGAGAAGGGACAATCTGGGGCTCTGAGTGAGTTGCTAAGTGGGTTCTAGGTGGGTGCATCAGGACCCAGTGGCAGACAAGGCAAGGGGAGGAAGTCGGCTGTTGGTTGACACTGCGTAAGATTTTATGTTGCATACAAGTTTCTGTTTCCTTTCTTCCCAGTTTTTCTTAAACAGACTTCATTTTTAAAAACCGGTTACAGCTTTACAGAAAAAGGGAGAAGCAAATACATAGAGCTTCTGTATTTTGCTTCCTTTCCCGCTAATACCAACGTCTTATATCACTATGGTACACTTGTTATAATAAAGGGACCAATACCGACACATTATTACAGGTTTCCTTGGTGTTTACCAAATGCCCCTTTTCTGTCCCAAGATCCTATTCGGGATACCACATCACATTTTCTCATCGCGTTTCTTTAAGCTCTTTTTGGCTGTGACAATTTCTCAGTCTTTCATTGTTTTTTTGATGGCCGTGACAGCTTTGAGGGAGGTACTGGGAATTTTGGAGGGTGCCTTTCTATTGGAACTTATTTGATGTTTTTATCATGATTAGACTTGGGTAAAGGGTTTTGGGGGCCCTCCTTTCTAATATCATTGTATTTGGACAGAACATCTCAACGCCAAAACCCAGGCTGACCTATATTGTGGATTCGGGAGGCTGCTCGGGCTGGCTCCCATTGTCCATCCAGGTCTGTAAACAAAGGCCCCTGTCTCTGACCTTGGTAAACAGCGACTTCCTTCCCTTGGAGTATGTCCTCCTTGAGAGCTGGCCAATGGGATGTGGGGTGATCCTTGGAGACCTGTGCTTGGTGCTTGCCTCTCCCAGACATCCTTGTTTTTCCTCAGGGTAGGGACCACGTATAGCTCCTCTGTCCCCAATCCACCTCCCCCTGTCTCCATCTCAGGTGTCAGGTGACTGTTCTTTTCAGATGACGCGGGCCTGATTCTCTTCCTACTGTTGGTGCATAGAAAACCCTTGGACAAGCCCCCTAACGGCTGTCCTGTTAAAGGCTGGCCTGACGCAGGCGACCCCTGCTTTCCGCTAACCCTCCCTGACTCACCCCACAGATCTTCCTTGGAGCCAGCCATTCTCCTCAGAGGATGATTCATGGCATAGTTACTCCACCGGGAATGACATAGGTGGGTTGACGACATTTCCTTCTAGGACACAGGGTTTACGTGTGTGTGGAGAGTCAGGAGCTCTGACTAGGACTCTGTGACCCTGGACCTGTGTCCTTCCCCCTGACTGGGAATGCTAGAAGATTTGCATCGCCTAGTCAGCCATTCCTGGGATTCAGAAGAGCCTGTGGGCATGGTCAGCTGACCGTGGACAGAGCTGCCACTGGAGAGTGTCCAGCTGGCCCCACTCCTTTCCTTTGGCTATGGGGACATTTCTGGTGTCATGGCCAGATTGGACCCTCCTCTCCAAGGGTCCTCTTTAGCCTTTCTCACCAGAGGGCTTCCATCACCACCATTTGCAGTGTTCTTTGTCTGATATATGCTGTTCTTCTAGACCAGGGTGGGTAAATTATTTCTGTGAAGGGCCAGAAAGTAAATATTTTCAGTTTTGTGGGTCATATGCTCTTTGTTGCAACCCCTCAACTCTGCCAATGTAGCAAGAAAGGAGCCATTGATAATGTGTAAATGAATGAATATGGCTGTGTTCCAATAAACCTTTATTTACAAGTCCAGGCAGGGGGCCAGATCTGACACAAAGGTGGTAGTATACAGATCCTCGCCATGGACTGCCACCTCTGTGATAGTGGGAACTATGTGATTCTTGGCCTGCTGCTATCTTTTTATCACCCAATCCATGCTTGGAGCCATCCATTCTTTCCTCAGTACGTTTGACCTGTTCTTTCTTGTAGCTGATATGTAAGTTCCAAGAAAGCGACATGGTGAGATTTTAATGTACTAAGAAGCGTTCTTGCTCATGGAAAACTCTCAAAATTCCTAGTCCATTTGCCTGCTGTGTGTGCAACTCCATCATGAGGGCTGTTCCTTTGAATTAGAGCAGGTATTTTTGAGGTCCATGACAATCGGATATGGGGAGACAAATTTAGCACTCACTTGGATTGGTGCCAGGCTCTAGGAGGATGGACTTGAGATGGGCATGTTTTACAGGAGAGCAAAATGAGGCTCAGTACCCTAGGAACTACCCTGGAGGGCACCCTTGGGACAGGCACCTTGTGATAGGAGTCCTGTATTTGGGGAGCTATGTAGGGTCACAGGGATCCTGAGAGGGATGTCTGAAAGGGGTTTTTGAGGGGCCTCAGAATCCTAGACCAGGATGGGCAAACCCTGACCTTGATGATTAACCTTGTCACTAGCACAAGTTTGGAGAAGGCTGCTCAGGCCTCTCCTGATCTCTCCAATGGCTGTTTCATTCCTGGGCCCTGAACCTCCAGGCCAGGCTGGCCTCCTTAGCCTGAGCCTCAGTGAAATCTTGTCTGAAGAGCGATGTCTAGAATAAAATTAGCCATGGTGTTCACCATCACCCCCTCACTAACAACAACAGCAACAGCAACAACCACAACCACAACCCCATCCATACTTCTTTACCACCACCACTGGCATCGCCATTGCTTCATGGTCACCAGTGTCAGCATCTCTTCCTTAATCATCACCGTCACTACCAACATCATCACCACCACCACCAAGAACAACTCTACACTTCTTTACCACCACCACCATCCTTATTATTATCAACATCACTGACGCCACCATTGCTTCCTCGATCACCACTGCCAGCACCTCTTTCTTCTTCTTCACCATCACTGCCAACATTACCATCAACTCCACCCACACTGCTTTACCACCACCACCATTCTTATTAGCACCATCATCATGGCCGTCACTACCACCATTACCTCCCTGTGTTAATCAGCTGCTTTCCATTGCCGTGACAAAACACCTGATATAATCAACTTTAAAAGAGGAATGGTTTATTTTGGCTCATGGTTGCTTGGCCCTACGGCTTTGGGCTGGTTTCAGTCTTGCTTTGGTCTGATCCCTCCTTTGTATTCTACTATTCCTATTTGGGCATCAGGACAGAGTGCATGGCGGAGGAGGTCTATTTACCTCACAGCAGCCAGGAAGCAAAGAGAGATAGAAGAGGGGCAAGGGTCCTGATATCCTTTTCAAGGTCATGACCCTGATGGTCTGTTTAACTTTTTTCTACTAGATCTCCTGTCCTAAAGATTCCACCACTCCCAATAGTGCTATAGGCTGGTAATAAAGCCTTTAGCACATAACCTTTGGGAGATTAAGATCCAAACCATAACATCTACCCCAGACCCTAAACACTCACGTCCAGCTAATAATTTAAAATGTTTTAAGTCCATTTCTAAAAATCCCCCAAATCTCAACAGTTCCAACATTGTTCAAAAGTCCAACTCCATTTTCCTTTGAGACTCAACGCAAACTCTTGGGCTGTGAGCTCCTATAAAAATAAAACACAAACTGCCTACTTCCAAGACACAATGGCAAGGGGTAAACACTCCTGTTGCAAAAGGGAGGAATAGGAGAATACAAAGGAGGGATCAGACCAAAGCAAGACTGAAACCTTGCAGGGTGAACATTAAATCCTGAAGGTCCAGCATTCGGGGCACGTGGAGCACCCTTGCTGGCTGCAGGCCCCGTGGCCTCCCTCCTGGGCTGGCTCTCCTCACTGCTACAGCTCTCCTCAGCAGCTATCCTATGTTCTGGGCGTCTCTAGCTTCCTGGAATGTCCACTGCAATTTTGGGATCTCTCGGACAGCTTCCTGCACTGCTCGGTCAGGCGCTGCTTGTCGGGACTTCTGCCCTGCCACGTGGTACCTGGTCTCTGAGGTTCTCCTTTGAAATCTCAGTGGAAGCCTCCACGACCCCACAGATCTCAAATTATGCCTGCCTGTGAAACCAGCATCATGTGTACAATGCCAAGGCCTGCCCCTGGCTCAAGAAGTAGCCACACCTGCTTGGACCGTATCTGCAGCAGCCTTGGAGGCCTGGATGGCTCAAACGAATCCCAGGGAAAAGTTCTCTATTCCCCACCCTCCTAGCCCACTATGATAACTTGCTCCTTCTCTGGTCAAACTGTAGGTTTTCCAAATCTATCTGCTTCTACTTTTTGCTTCCAATTTTCACTGTAAATCTGGCTAAAAGCAGCCAGCAATATATTCCACCATCACCACCATCACCACTGCTTACCACCACCACCATTGCCACCTCCACCATAACCATCACCATCATCATTACCGAGGTAGGGTAGCATAAATAAAAGAAATAAGTAGCTGGGCGTGGTGGCACATGCTTGTAATCCCAGCATTCGGGAGGCTGAGACCGGAGGATCCGGGTTCAAGGCCAGCCTCAGCTACCTAGTGAGGCACTCTACAACTTAGACTCTGTTTCAAAAATAAAGAATAAAAAATAGGACTGGGGGTGTAGCTCAGAGGTAGAATGCCCCTGGGTTCAATCCCCAGTACCGCAAAAAAAAAAAAAAAAAAAAAAAAAAAAAAAAAAAAAAAAAAAAAAAAAAAAAAAAAAAAAAAAAAAAAAAAAAAGAAAGAAAGAAAGAAAGAAGATAGAAAAGAAGGAGATGTAAATATAGCTTTCATATAAAAGCCTGGTGCTAACATTCCTCATACCTTAACTCCCTAAACCAGTTCTCTCTCCCAAATTCCTGGGAAATCTGTAAATCTTAAAGTTAGCAAAAAAAAAAAAAAATTATAATTACCCTGTGCACGGTTAATAAGACAGATACAATATCTTGAGAAACCTGTAATTTAGAGGACTTCTCAGCTTATCTCCTGATCAGATGATGGAGACTACAATCAGCCCAAGGATCTGGTAGATGACCAGACCACCAAAAAACGGCGTGTGATCACCAGATTAATGTCATCCTCACATACCTTCCCTTCTCTGAGTTTTCTCAGAGAGCCAGGGAGCCCCAAATTGCACCTCTCTCACTCTGGAGAGGGGTCCGCCTTCTCCTTTGAATGTGTATTTCTTGCTTTCCTAAATAAATCTCTGTCTATGTCTCTGACTGGTGCGTGCTGAAATTCCTTTCCATCATGTAAGCCAGGGGCCCCACAGATCCTGAGTTGCATTGCCCCCTCTCCTCTACTAGGAACTCCTCTAGACCCTTTATGGAATCCTGTCATCTCCTGAGGCTTTATCACCATCACCACCACCACCATTGCAGCCACCACCACCACCACCACCATGACCACTATCTCCCTCACCCTCCTCTTCGGTCACTGCTCTAATCACCGTTAGCACCACCACCATTATCGCCATCACCACCACCATTCTCTCATTCAGCTTCCATTCCCAGTTACTACTGTCACCATTATTACCACTATTGCCACTGTGATCATTACTTCACCATCACCACCGCCACCATCGCCATCAGCACCACCAACTCCTCCTTCCCCGGCACCACCTCCCCCACAATCACCACCACCATCGCCCCACCATGGCTTCTCCTCCCCTGGGGCCCATGCCTTACCTTGCCCACATAGTGGGGCAGCGTGGTGTTTTTCTCTTCATCGATGTGCATCTGGTTCCAAATCCAGTCTCTCTTCTGGCGCCGGTGGGTAGGCAGCATGCCGGGGGTGTCCGGTGGGGCAGGGTCAGAGCCTGCGGCTACTGCTGTCACCAGCAGGCCCAGGAGGTAACCCAGAGCAGAGATCAGCATCGTGAGCCTGCGAGTTCTCCGGGAGGGACCAGTCTAAGGAAAGAGGAGAGGAAGCATTAGGGCAGAGCGGGTCTGGGATGTGACTAGTGGAGAATTGAACTTCCTTTATCTGTTCTCTCCTTGGTTTGTCATCCTATTGACACCAGCAGCACCACACCCTGTTCCTGAACCGGGCCAGCTGGGGGCCTGGGAGGGGGAGGCAGATACCTCTTACATGCAGGTAAGAGGGCTGGGCTAGGAAGGAAGCAAGAATGTGTCTGGGTGCCCTGGAGGCTGCAGGGTAGGTCTCCTGGAGGAGGGGCAATGCTGATGCTAATGGCAGTTCTCAAAGCGTCACCCAGTGGGCGTTCAGGGTATTGCATCTTACAAATGAAACAGAGGCACCGGAGGTTAAGTTCCCACTGGTGTGTGGTGTGTGGTGTGTGGTGTATGTGTGTGTGTGTGTGTGGGGGGGTGGTTTGCTGAGAACGGGGCCCAGGTATCTACCTGCAATCATTAACCTCTATGAAGAACTTACTGTTTGCCTGATGTTGTTCCAAGAGCTTTATAGATACTGTCTCACTCAATTTTCCTGGTAATTCTCAAGGTTGGGATATTTGTAACCTTCATTTTGCAGATGAGCTGAGAAACAGAGAGGTTTACTAACAGTCCAGAGCTTACCCAGACTGGTCAGAGGACAGCCAAGACTTGAAATCTGTTTGGCCCAAAAGTTCAAGCTCTTTCCTGAGCCTTCCCTAGTCCCAGCACTTGCTAAGGGATGGGTGGGGTTAAAGGCTCCTCTTGAACAAGTGTGCCCCCTGACCAGCCTGAACGCCCCTCTGTGAGCTTTGCAGTGACTGTCTTCAGAGTGCTCCTAGGAAACCCAAACATCTTACTGCAGAGGCTAGTGTTTCACTTTAGAATTCATAGGAGGTGGTCACCTAAGGAGCTGTCACAAAAGCCGGTGTGTGTGTGTGTGTGTGTGTGTGTGTGTGTGTGTGTGTGTGTGTTGGGGGTGGTTGAGAGGCTGGTTTCATAGAACTGGCTTCATAATTTGGGGGCCCAGTGCAAAATGGAAATGTGGCTCTCATGTTTAAAAACTATTAAAAATTTCCAGACAGAGATAAAAGAGCCTTAATCTGAGCCCGGGGGCCTTTGGCATGCAAGCCCTGTGCACTTGTACAGGCTGCACAGTCTTGAAGGCACCCCTGCAGGTGAGGAATGTGGTTTACCCAGAGATTAAGGCCTGGCTTCATTCTGAATTTCAGGAACAGAGATTGTCACCCATAACCCCTCTGTTTTTGGCCATGTCCTTGTGCCTTCTCAACCCTGACCTCATCTGTCCACTTAGCTTGGTCCCCTTATGTCCCAGACTGTATATCACAGGAGGATTCCTTTCTTTCTTTTTTCTTTTCTTTCTTTCTTTCGGATTGAACCCAGGGCCATTCTACCTCCAAGCTACACCCCCAGCTGCAGAGAGCCTAAGTAGCTAAGGCTGGCTATGAACCTGCGATCCTCCTGTCTCAGCCTCCCAAGTACTGGGATTACGAGCGTGCACCTCCACACCCGGCTCTGCACAGGAGGTTTCTAAACTCTAATAACACTTCCTCTGAGTCCCTGGCGTCAGACTGGCCCCAGTGAGGGCCCAGAGTGTCTGTGCTGGGCTAGCTGGTCTCAGAGCCTGCTGAGCTTAGCATCTCAGCCTCCTGCCCTCTGGCCCCTGCCGCTGCCCAGGAGGAAGTGGGTTCCAAGAGTCCCACAAGGGGGCTGGGCCCTGGAATGCAGGTGCCCTGTGCCCTCCAGACCCAGTTTCCTCGGCCATCAACGGGGTGGGGGTGGGGGTCCGAGCTGGAAGAGACTTGCTCTTCCAGGCAAGAGGAAGGCAGAACAAAGGGTTGGAGGCAGGAGAGAGAGGCTGGGAGTTCTGGGCAGGAAGCTGGTCCTGGCTCAGGGAGGCGGCAGGCCTGACTCCCCAGGCTCAGCTCCATGGGCCATTTCCTTCCTCCCAGAAAGAAACTGCAAGTCTTGGTCCTTTTCATCAAGTGAGAAGTGACTCCAACATGGAAAAGTAAAACAAACAGAAGTGAAATCGGAAAAGAGGAGAGAGTTCTCAGGCCTCAGGACCAGATAGGGTGAGAGCCCTAGCACCGAGCTACTGAGTATGGAGCACCTCCTGTGTACGAGGCTCTGGTAGACAGTGAAGTGGGAACAACAGGAAAATAAGTAAGAGGGAGTTCCAGTGGGGCACACAGCTGTGAGTGAGGGGGTGTCTGGCTGAGACTGAGGCCTGAGAGGGGTCTTCTTGTGGTGCTGGGGAGGAGACCCAGTGCCTCGTGCCTGCTAGGCAAAGGCTTTACCACTGAGCTGCACACCAGCCTTCTTAGAGAGATATTTAATTGTTTTGGTATTGGGAATTGAACCCGAGACATTCTATCTCTGAGATACACCACCACCATCATCATCGTCGTCATTATTATTGTGTGTGTGTGTGTGGTACTGGGGATAGAATCCAGGAGCCTTCTACCTCTAGGCTATACTTCCAGCCCTATTTTTAATTTTATTTTATTCAGAAACAGGGTCTTGCTAAGTTGCTGAGAGCCTCACTCAGTTGCTGAGGCTGGCTTCCAAGCTGCAATTCTCCTGTCTCAGCCTCCTAAGTACTGAGATTATACTACGCCCCACTATTATTATTATTTTTTTTGAATCAGGGTCTTGCTAAGTTGCTGAGGACTTGGTTAAGTTGCTGAGGGTCTCACTAAGTCACTGAGGCTGGCCTCCAGCCTATGATCCTCCTGTCTCAGCCTCCCAAGTACTGGGAGTATAGGCACACGCCAGGCCTGAGAGGTATCTAAACCAGTATCTGAGCATCAGCTGTGGAATGCCAGAGGAAGGAAGAAAATCGCAGGCTAAAGCCCTGGCAGGTACGAAGCACCACAATGCTGAGAAGCAGTTAATATATCCAAGGAATCAAAAGAAGTCACCGGGTCAGACAGAAATGAGCAGCAGAGGCTGGGGCACAAGGAGGAGTGGCCGGGTCTGTGTAATAGGTGGACCGATGCCCTACTCCTGTGACTGCGCCTGACTTCCTGGAGCCTGGGATGTTACCTTACATGGCAAAAGGGACTTCGGGCAAACATGGGCAAGTTTCCGGTCTGGAGATGGGATCTTGTCCTGGGTGGACCCAGTGACATCACAGGGTCCTTGAGGATGGAGGCAGGAAGGTCAGAGTCAGAAAAAAGATGTGACTAGCAAGAGGCCGAGTAATACCAGACCACCCACCACAGAATGCAGGGGGCCTGCAGGGGCTACAAGAAGCAAAGACAGGGATTCTCTCCTGGCCACCCCCCCCCCCAGCCCCCAGCCCCTACAGGGAGCATAGCTCACTGACACCCATTTCAGCCCTTTGACCTCCAGAACAGGAAGGTCATAGATAAGTGCACTTGTGTTGCTTACGGGTCTGGCTGCAGGACACGAGTACACTGGATTATGGTTTCCCTACCATCCGTATTCCCAGTCGTTTGCTGGGGGATGTGTAGGTCATTCCACTTCCCTCCTGACCTCACCAGCCTCTGCTCTGGGTCACAGGGGCTGCCTGGGAGGCGGTTAGTATCCCTGGCCTGTGGTTATTTGGTCAAGGGGTGGGTGGGGGTGCTCCAGAGTGCTCCACAGATGGGAGGAGGGAACTGAGGAGTTTCTTCCCTGTTTCCTGCACTGGCTGTGTCTCTCCAAGATTCCAGCTCCTGATGGGCAGCCACTCCGCCCTCCCGTCCCTTGTCAGGTTCTAGGAATGTCTTTCTGAAACACACTTCCTTAAAACTGAAGGGCAACTTCTGCTGTCTTTCACATCCTGCATTTTCTCATATGAAGAGCAGAGGCTGAAGGGCCGTCCCCTCCTCCTGCAGGTGCTGGGAAGTTGAGGCTGACTTGTTTCTAATAACACAGCCTTGCTAAGTCTCCTGCCTTTTGTCCCATCTGCTTTCTCCCTTCCCCTCCCCCTCCCCCCCCCTCTTTGTGCGACTGGGGATTGAACCCAGGGGCATTCCACCTCCAAGCTACACCTCCAGCCCTATTTTATTTTTTATTTGAGAACAGGGCCTCACTAAGTGGCTGAGGGCCTCGCTAAGTTGCTAAGTTGCTGAGGCTGACTGTTAACCTGCCATCCTCCTGTCTCAGCCTCCCAAGTACTGGGATTACAAGCATGCGTCATCAGTCATCATGCCTGGCTCCTATCTTCTTTTATAAAAGCTTTCTGCACCCCCAAAGACCCTTGAAGATGGAGATTTGAGACAGAAAGGTCTCCTCTATTTCCCTCCAAGCCGGCTTTGAATGAACCTGTTTTCCTGGCCAACCTCGCTCAGTATCTGTGGAACTCGACCAACTGTAAAGCTTTTTCTTTTCCCCTCTTGACCTCCAGGCTACACTCCCTTTGTCCCCTGGTCCCTGGGGCAAGTCCTTGGGTGACTGCACATCCCACTAGGTCCCTGTGCCCAGCTCCCGCTGGGTCTCTTTATAAAGTGTCCTTATCGGAACCCCAGGTCTCCTGCCCTGCACTGTCTCTACAGCAAACAGGGATGATAGGCAGCTAGATAAAAAAAACGGGCAGGTCAGCACAAGATGGGGATGGACCGCAGGGCAAGTTAAACAAACCCTCAGGGAAGGAGATACAGGTAGGTGCAGCCACGGTTGCTAAACTTACTGCGTGCACAACTACCCCTGCTCACCCAAAGGCAGCCTCTGGCATAATGGCATTGTCATTTACAGTGCCATTTGAGACATCCCATGAGAAAGTTTCCAACATTCAAAAGCAAGCAAGACAGACTGCACTGAGCTTTGGCAGGAAAAAGTCATGACTTCCCCAAATGCATGTTCATGAAAACTCGGCTCTCTTGTCAGTTGGCTGTTGGTGAGGAGGTAGGACCCCAGAGACAGGGCCTTTAGGAGCCGGGGATCAGGTAATCCTCTCCCCATCCCATGCAGGAGCCTGGGCACCTCTGAGACAGTGCCTTGTCCCCCTGGGGTGCTGGAGAGGGCTGGCATCTCTGAGTACCTCCCCCGAGGCATGTTATCTCACTTAAACCCTGCCAGCAATCCTTCCAAGTAGCTGTCAGAAATCCCGTTTGCAGATCAGGAGGTTCAGAGAGGTGCAGTAAGCCATTCCAGGTCACACAGCAGCAAGAGGTGGTGGAGCCAACCTTTGAACTTGCATTCAAAATAGAGATTTTTGGATCATGCCACCCTCTCTCCATCTCGGCGGTGACACTCAAGCATAATATTAACAAGCTGTTTCCAACACTTGGCTTTCAGAGGTACCACCTCATTTAATTTTTCACACCGACCCCAGCATCCCCAGGGTGCAGGAATTATCATTCCTATTTCACAGATGAAGAGATGGAGGCTCAGAGACCAACAGCTCGTAAGTGGCGGATGTGGACCACTCAGCCAGATCTGTGTTTGGGGCTCCTTCTACATACAATCTCAGGGGGACCCAAGGGAACTTTCCATTTGACAAGCCACTTATTTGTGTCTTTTTCCTTGTGTGTTAAAAATTTGGCCACTGAAAGGGGGCTGTGGGGAAGGGTTTTGTGATATTCCTCCTCTGGTGATGGAGAGGAAGCCAGGCTGGCCAGATTGGCTGTGGCTACAGCTAGAAAGAAGAAACAGAGTTTCCCTGAGCTGCAGTCTTGGAGGAATGGCCGGGGTCACAGAGGGGGTTAGACTTAGCTCCTTTGCTTTTAACAAGCAGAGCCATAGCTGTTCTTTCCAGCTTTGGGAGAGGCTGGGAATGTGGCCGGGTGGATTTGGGGTACCACAGATGTCCAGAGGGTCTCAGGGTTGGGGACATGAGGAGCAGCCTGGGAACTCGGCTGAGCACACTGGTGCATGGAGAGGGGACAGCCTGGCCACTCAGGTGTGGGTGCTGGGCATGCAGAGGCCAGGGTCCCTCCAGGTCCCCATCACCCAGAATCCTGTGATATCTTGTCCTTGGAGTTCTGTTAATGCTTTGGGTGTAGTTCCAAATGGATAAGAGGGACCCTCTGTGCCTTCAGTCATTTTAGGGGACAGAGTGTGTGGCCCAAAGCCCTTGGTAAGCAGGCATGGAGCCTGGGATAAGGGGCAGGAGAGCCTCAGAGAGTCTGGAGGTTGGTTGGGCTCAACCAGGTCCCAATGGGAGGTCACTTTTTTTTTGGTACTAGGGATGGAACCCAGGGACATTTTACCTCCAAACTAAACCCTCAGCCCTTTTTATTTGGAAACAGGGTCTCCCTAAAGTGCTGAGGGTCTCAATAAGTTTGTGAGGGTCTTGTTAAGTTTCTGAGGCTGGGACCTGCAATCTTGCTGTCTCCCCCCCCCCCAAGCATTAGGGTTACAAACATGTGATACCATGTCCAGCTAAAGAGACATTTGGGGTCTGGGTCTGTATCTACATTGTGTGGGACCCCTAGGGTCAGAGCCCAGACACCTGAGTCAGATTTGGGTGGACCGAGGGGTAGCTCTAAAGGTGGAGTCAACTGGGCCTCCAAGAAGGACTGGACAGGAACTGGGGCTCTGTCTGCTACTTTCCAGTCACCTGGTGGGGGCTCCAGGTGCTTGGTGAGCCTTCTAGCAGAGCCCTAGCCCATTGGACCTTAACTCTGGCCCCCTCTCAAGAGTCCTAAGACCATACAGTCGCTCCACAAACAATTACCTACTATGTGCCAGACGCTGAACCACTCATGGGGAGAGAGACACAAATCACAGGAGGAAAACCACACGCCTGGGGTCCTAGTACTTGGGAGGCTGAGACAGGAGGATTGCAGGTCCAAGGCCAGCCTTAACAAATTAGCAAGGCCCTCAGCAACTCAGCGAGACCATGTTTCAAAATGAAAAATAAAAAGGGCTAGGGGTGTAGCCCAGAGGTAGAATGCCTTAGGTTCAATCCCCTGTACCAGAACAACAACAACAGACTATGCAGTGTTATCTGGTAAAACGCTTGGATGAAGGAATTTGGGGAGCTCTGCAGGCATGGGGGAAGGACCTGCACTGGTGTGAGGCTGCAGTTGCTGGGGGGAGCCCTGCCTCTGTTTCCCATCTGTGGGGCAAAGCCCCCTTTGGTCCTTCTCTTTGAGGTCTTATCTGTCCCTGGGGTTCGGCCTCGGAGGGGCTTAGCCCTATGCTCTCTAAATTACATATCAGGGGGTGTGGGGCACACTGAAGGGGGAGTCAGAGGTGGGAAGGGGCTGCATCTTCTCTTGAGACCCCCAGGAGCCTCTGGCTTAGTGGTAAAACTGATGGCAGAACTCTGAACCCCACTGGGAGCCCCTCTGTGGGCATTGGGGACCCCTGCCTCTCTGCCAGCTCAGAGCTCTGCACATGCCTTAGATTCCGGAGCCCACATCTGGGCTGTTGAGTGGGCTGGAGGGCCTGCGGTGGGGCACAGAGGAAGGTTTCAGGTCAGAGACATGCACAGCACCCCCATGTTCTCGGAGGTGCTTACCAAGGTCACACCCCAGGCACAGGCACCTGCATACTCAGGGTCCCCCGAAGTCCCTCTGCTCTCATTCAACATGTGGCCTTCAGCCAGCTGAGATATGGCAGCTGAGCCCAGCTCCTGGGGGAGCCTCAGAGGATGGATGGAATGCTCAGCCCCAGCCCAGCCTCCCGCAGCCTCTGGCCTCCAGCCCAGAGGCCCTGGGTCAGGGATGAGGTGCAGTGAGGCAGGAGGAGAGGTCCCAGGAGGCAGGGTGGGGAGCCCCAGCTCTCTGTGTGGCCCAGGGCAGCTCTCCAGGCCACCCGCCTACCCTACACTCTGAATCTCAGTCTAAGACAGAGGGGGGACCCAGTGATTCCCCAAACTCCTCCAGAGACTCCCACACTGTCTACTTGAGCCCCAGCACTTACAGGGAGGCAGTGGCGGCTGCTGACTTTGGGAGAATGAAGGGCTGGGCCCTGGGAACCTGGGGAGAGGGAGGCCAGGCAGCGCTGACAGCCTCCTGGGCTCCTCCTGGTTTGCGCCTCCACTCAGCCCTAGGACCTGCGCCTCTCTGCAGGGTTCTGCTGGCAGCCTCCCTGGCCTCCCTTCCACACACCGCACAGCTTCTCTCTCCCTGCCCCCACCCTTGCAGGATCAAGTGTGGCTCTTGAGCCAGCCTTTGAGATTCCACGAGGTGCCCCCTGCACCCCTCCAGCTCTTCCTTCCTCTGCCTCTCTCAGCCCTGGGGAGAGCGTGGAGTTTCTGGAATGCACGGCGCTCGTCATTGGACTGCAAGCCTTTCGCCTTCTGCCTGAAACGCCCTTGCTTGCTGTGAGCGCTTCAGTTCTTTTCAAGCCCCAGGCCACCTCCTCAGTGTGGTCTCCTGATGGCTACCTGCTTCCCAGCTCAGCCTCTGCCTCCTGGCCCAAGCTTCTCTGGGTAGACAGGTTCTGGGTCTACATCTCCATCCTAGTATCCAGGTGCAGGGACATGAGGCCAGAGACCTGAGGATGTCAAAGTCCCCACTACTAATTCCCTCCCACTCGCAGGATTTAAAAATCCATCTGTAAAAGCTGGGCATGGTGGTGCACACTTGCAATCCCAGTACCTGGGAGGCTGAGACAGCAGGATCACGGGTTTGTGGCCAATCTCAAGCTACTTAGTGAGGCCTTCTGTAACTTAGTGAGACCCTGTTTCAAAATAAGAATAAAAAGTAGGACTGGGGGTGTAGCTGAGAGGTAGAATGCCCATGGGTTCCATCCTCAGTACCCATCTGTATACATGCAGACAACACTTAGAGCGTTTGGAGCTGGTGTAGCTCAAAGAAGCTGTCCCTAATTGACACCTTCGGTGGCCCATCACATTGTCAAATACACCTTTATTAGAATTTGGGGGAGCAACAAGATGATCCTTCTTAAGGGTCCCTGATGAACACGCACATACCCGTGAGCAGGAGGCCTCTTAAGGGAGAGCTGGCAGAACAGGACTCCTGGGTGGCCATGCCCATGGCAGACATCACTAATCGATCACCACGTTCATCTCTACCAAACCTGAACTCAGCCCGGAACCCACAAAACAAGCTTCGAGGCAGAGAAGATTGGACCAAACGGACGAGGCCTGATTTGAGATTTGAAACAAATTAGCGCTGGGTTTCTGGCTCCAGGTTATCGGGTCTCTCCTCCTGTCTGCTGATGGGACAGGTCCAAGCTTCAAGCAGAGAACACTCATTTCAAGGTTTGTTTTCCAGCCTCCTCTGGGCTTCCTGGCTTTGACTGGGACCATGGGGCAGGGGGCAACAGAAGAATGTACCTGCCTGTTTGAACTTGCCCAGCTGCCCGCGAGCTGTGTGGCGTTGAGCCCATCCCTTGCTCTCTTTGGGCTTCAGTTTCCTCCTCTATCATGGAGGCAACAGTAGCTGCCTCCCTAGACAGGAGGGGTTACGTGAGATCACAGGTGTGAAGCCCAGTCCATGGTAGATGCTCAATAAATGTGCGGATGTCTTGATTCTCATCTACCTGCCCCTCCAGCCTCGTGACTGTGGCTTTGACTGGCAGGTTCACACCTGACCTCATTTCCTGGCTCTGCCCTAAGGCCCAACACCTACTTCTCTGCTCCTTTCCAGAGAGAGGGAGCGAGCTGCCTGGCCACTGCCCGGCCCTCCCTGTGGGCCCTGCTTCTTCCTTCCAGTGTGTATTGCTGGGATCTGACAGCCTGGAGACTCCAGAATGGGTTTAAGGACCACCCTGGGCCCCAAAGGGGTGGGGAGACTGAAGCTAAGGTTACAGAGGGGCTGCCCACGGCCTCCCAGCATCCCGAGCTCCTCCAGGAAGCCGTCTGTGATTTCTCCATCTAACATCAGCTTGGACCTGGGTCAGGACAGGCTTGATCTATCTTCGAAAACATCCTTCTCTCAGGAACACGGGGCTCCTAACTTGTCCTTGTGCCTGCTTCTGTGGCTTGTGCTGCCTGATTTTCTCCCTCTCTGAGCCTCACTGTGGCATGTGACACAGGCTGTGGGGTCAGAAGGGCTGGCCTCACTCACATCCTGCCTCTGCTTTGTATGAGCTGTGTGACCTTGGACTGGCTGCTTAGCCTCTCTGAGCCTCAGTGGCCCCACATGTCAAATAGGAATTCTCGTTACAGCTTCAGGTCAGCCAAGAGGGAAAAGAAAAGAGAGATGATGGAGGTAACAGAACTGGGTCCACAAGAGCAAAGAACCTGAGTTTTTTTCCTGGGGCAGTGGTCACTGTGTCCACTATGTGTCCCCAAAGCAGCGGTGGGGCTATGAGTGAGTCATCTAGCTTTGGGAGAAAATCAGCGAGGCCCCTCCTGGCTTCCTGCCCCATGTCCGGCCCTTGTTTAGTTGCACAATGGTCCAGCCCGAGATGCGGACTGGCAGTGGCTTAACCCCTTCAAGGCCGGCAGACACCTCCCCAGCGTTTCGGCACACTAAGCCGGGATTGGCAGAGCCGCCGGGGAGCTCGGCAGCTCCTGGATCCTTGGGGGTCACCTGTTGCTCTCCAGATTGGAGTCCACAGATGGCTGGACTTGGGCCAGACAAGGGAGGGTCCCGTGATTCCCCCACCAGAGGACGAGCCAGGGCTCCTGGGCCTTTAGGGCTCCATTCTTCCTGCAGCTGGGCTTCCATGCCCTGCTTGAAGGAAACCTGAGCCCCATGAGCCTCCCAGGCCTTCAGAGCTGCCCGGCTGTGGAACCCCCTGGCGTGCCTCATCTGCCATCAGAACCCGGCCACCCAGCACACGGGCCCTGGGGGAGGGCGCGAGCACAGGCAGGTGCCCAGAGGTGTTTGCCCCAGGACGGCGGAGGGGACTTCGGCTCACCCAGGTGCACTCCCCTCTCTCTCTCCCTCTCCCCCACCTCCATTCTCTTCAGTCTCCATTCCAGAAGACCCAGCCTCCTTTCTATTCGGCTAAATTCAGCCTCTGTTTCTTCCAGATCCCCTGCTACGAGCTGTCCCAGGGCCAAGTGTGAAATCACATTTAGTCGACCGAGGAAAAGGCTGTTTCTTCCACTTTACACATGAGAAGCCTCAGGCATGGAGAAGCCATAGTTGCTGGAAAGAGCCTGGGCTTTGGGGGCCAAGACCCTGGTTCAGATCCCCATCCCTCTCTGCTCCAAATCTCAGTTGCTTCTGCTGAGACGTGAAGAATCTACTTCCTGGGACTGTGGGTAGCAAACCGAGGAGCCTTTTTGCTCCAGAACTTTCTGCGTGCATCATCCCCAGTCTTCACAACAAATTGCAAGAAGGCTTGTTATCCCCATTGTTCAGACCAGAACACTGAGGCTTGGAGACTTTGGGTAACTTCACCAAGGCCGCACTGAAGCCAGTTAGAGGGCTGGGATTGTGGGGTGACCGTCTCCAGGCCCGGTGCCTGTCTTGTAGCCTTTGGGTGACTTCCCTGAGATGTGGGGACCTTGGGAGGCTCCTGGGCCCTAGGATTTGAGTTTCTGGCTGTGGGTGAGAACATGTGGGGTGCTTTCCTGGCTGTGGATTACACGGCGGAAAGCCAGAGCCCATGGTGTTTGGGGCAGGGAAGGGAGGGGATGTCACAGACAGAGCTCAGTTTGTCTGTCTTGAAGATGGGGGACACCAACAGAGAGGAACTGAGGCTCAGCTCCACCATCGGGAGCTCCTCCCCAAACCCCAACACAGCGCCTTAAGGAATTGTTGGCAGGGGGCTGAGGCAGGGATGTCAGGGCTTGCTAAATCCTCTCCCACAGGGGAAGGGACACCAAGGAAAAGCCAAAGCCCAGAGCTTCGGGACTCTGCCCCAGCATGCTGAGCGACAAGGGGCAGAATCTTGCCCTCTCAGAGCCGGGACTGATGGAAGCCGGGACTGATGGAAGCCGGCGGGCCTCAGGTTCCACCGAGATGGAGCATCCACCTGTGGCGGGCCGAGTCCCTGGCCCAGCCCCGAGATGCCTGTTGCGCCCACAGCACCACCCCGGTGCACCTTTCCCAGTTCTGTTCTAACCCAGAGGAGGCCCAGCCTGCCTAGAGCCCCACAGCCAGGAGGTCAGGACTCTCCCCTCTCGGTGCACAGCAGGGTCAGGGGTGCAGAGGAGCGGGGCGCGGGACTCACCGTGCCTGTGGGCCTCGGGCTCTCTTTTCTGTCAGCCTGTCTGTCCGATGCCGGCCGAGTGTGGAGTGGAGCTCTCTGACCGCTCAGGGGAGCCACACCCAGCCAGAGAGCGAGGTCGGCCGCCGCCCCTTCAGGTTTTCCAGCTGGCTCTGGCCAGCTTCCCCGGGATGGTTTCCTGTTATTGTTCCTTTGTGAGGACCAGGCTCCTGCAGAGGCCGGGTGGTGGACACTGCCTCGGCCTGGTCGGGCCGTCCCACAGAGGCCCTGGACCTGCTCGGGTGCTTAAGTCAGACCCGGATTCTGGGCCTCAGCTCTGGGGCTTTGAGCCCAGTCAGGGGGCCAGGGCTTACTCCAGGGCATTGAACCATCCTTGGAACCTGGAGGGCAGGTGCCATCTTCCCCCCAGTTTACAACCTTGGGAGCTGAGGGTCTGAGGCACTTGTCCACTGGCTGGAGGGTAGCAGACCCAGAAACCCAGCTGGCATCAGCCTGGCCCAGAACTAGGTTTTCCATGGTAACTCTGTAGTGGCCCTACAGCTCATGTAATGGGGCCATTAGGGGCTTCAGAGGTCTCAGAGTGGACAGTGGGGAGACAGAAAGGACAGTGACACTCAGCGCCAGGGTTCTAGGACGGTGTCCCCCTGGCAGGGTGTGTGCGGTTCCACGTCTAAAGCGCCAGCCGGGGTCTGTGGGGCCGTTTGGGTTTAGGAATATTGAGTGAAGTCAGGCATCCTGGCGTTGCTTCTGACGGGCTAGTCATGTTCCCATAGAGCCTCAGCTTCCTCAACTGTAAAATGGGGATAATCATAGTCATGAGATAAACAAGAGTCAGAGAGGGGCTTGGAAGATGGACCAGAGCCCCTCAGAACCCGGAAGCTGGAGGCAGGGAGGGGCGGAAAGAGGAGATTCAAACAACCAGAGGCAGCCGGGGGCAAGGGCATGTGCCTGTAATCCCGGGCCTCAGGAGGCGGAGACATGAGGATTGTAGGTTAGAAGCCAGTCTCAGCAATCTAGTGAGACTCTCAGCAACTCAGTGAGACCCTGTTTCAGAAAAAAAAAAAAAAAAAAAAAAAAATAGGGCTGATGGTTTGGCTGGCTTTAATCCCTAGTACAAACAAACAAACAAACAAATAAACAACTGCAACCCAAAACTCCAGATGTCTGAGTCCCAGCCCAGCCCAGATCAGCTGATTTGGAATCTCCAGGGCAGGGCTGGGATCCGTCCTTTGAAGAGGTGCTCTGCTTTTTCTGGGGTGAGTGGTTGGGAATTCCCGAACTTGTTCCATTATTTAGCTGGGCAAACAGAGAGACCCTGGAGGGAGGGCCTCGCCCAGGAGCACAGAGGGAACCAGGGAACGGAGTTGGGGAAGTAGATGGAAGAACACGTAGGGAGAGGAGACATCAAGATTTGGGGTGCCCATCAGACACCCACGTGGAGGCTGGGTGAGGTGAGGTCAGCCTGGAGGTGAGGTTTGGAAGCTGGGAGCTGATGTCTGGTGGCTGGGGCCTCCCTCCTCCCTGGGTGCCAGGCAGATGTTTGCAAGCTCTAGAGAAGGGAATCCAGAAAGGAAAGGAGCCATGAAAGCTAGGCGAGGACAGCGGGGTGGCCAGCCCGGCTAGCCCAGGAAAGGGGACGACTGACACCTAACTGTTGAATTTGGAAAACGGGCTCACCAACCTGGACTAGAGCAGGTTAAACAGAGGAGTTCACAAGATGGATAGGAGGGGACCATGGCAGGGGGGGGAACGAGGAAGTGGAGTCACGGGTCAGCATTTCTCCGTCCCCAAGTCTCGTGGTAGATGCAGGGGAGCCCTGGGGAGGCCTTTGAAAACTGTAGTGGCATGTTTGTGTCTGGAGAGAGTGTCCAGCAGACTGGGAAGACAGTCGAACGATACCAGGGTGAGCGTGGTGACCTGTTGGCAGGAGAACAGTCCCGGGGTGGGCTCTGAGTGAGACTCAGGTCACTGCATGCGGGACCATAAACAACAGCTCAGCGTTTCCTACGCCAGCACCGCCAGCACAGCCAGCACCGTTAACTCTGTTAAGTCTGTTAACTCTGTCTCCTCCTGCCCCAGGGCAGCTGGCTGCAGAGGACTCTGTGACCTGACCCAGCCTCCGCCCTGTGCGGGCTGCGGGTCCCTAAGGGCCTACGTGCTCCCGGGGACATGTCTGCCTGGGTGTCACTTCCTGCTGGGTCTCAGACTTGGCGCTGGTGGCAGGTGGGGACAGGGCTTGTCCTGGTACCATCTGCCGGCTCCCTTTGTACTCCCAGCCCATGTGGAAGTTGACTCTGCCCTGAAAATCACATTCCGGTCATCTGTAAACAAGGGACTGGCATGTGCCCTGCGTCCTAGGGGTGGGGAGCCAGGTCACCGTGACAGAGGTGGCTCAGATCCGGGGAGGGGAGGCTAGCGTCCTCTCAAGTCCCCTGAGGGTCTCATGCCAGATCTCTAGCACTGTCCAGCCCCTGCTCTGACCTCGCCGGAGGCAGAGGAGGTAATGGAGAGCAGGAAGTGCCAACGGGAGCAAAGGAGGCAGCCATAACCCGCAGG
Source organism: Graphiurus murinus (assembly GCA_004027655.1). Taxonomy (NCBI): domain Eukaryota; kingdom Metazoa; phylum Chordata; class Mammalia; order Rodentia; family Gliridae; genus Graphiurus; species Graphiurus murinus. The sequence goes on along the minus strand of PVLC010001583.1, from coordinate 91,433 downwards.
AAATGGGATGGTCTGTGAGGCCAGATTAGCAGCAGTGGGAGGAAGCGACGTGGGGGCTGGGGTGGGGGTGGGTGCACCCACCCAGCCTCGGCCAGAGGAAGGCTGGCCAGGCAGGGAGCCCTGCTTGGAGAACTACCGGTTTGGTGGCTGGCAGCCCCCAAGAGTGGCCACCACCGACTGTGTGACCAGGGGCAGTTTAACTGCTCTACCTCTCTGAGCTTCCCTCCAATGTGAAAAGGGTCTTCAGTTCAGACTTTGCAGGGCTGTCCAGAGGTTCGAAGGGACAGTGGAAATAAATGACACTAATGAGCCTTATCGAATATGCACTTCTCAGAGTACAGTCTTCAAGCACCAGCCTCAGAGTCACTTGGGTGGGGACGAGGTTGAAGATGCAGATTCCTGGGCCGCAGCCCAGGCCCATGGAGGCAGAATGGCTGGAGAGGGAAGCCGGAGACCTGCGTGTCTGCACTGGATGAGGACCACGGCTTCCCTGTGTGTTGGCGATGCACCCACTCTCCCGAGGCTCCTTACCAACCCTCAGGGCAACCCCAGGGTGGGACAGCATGGCTGTTAGCCCCATCCTACAGATGGGGAAACTGAGGCTGGGAGTGAGGTGCGCCCTGAGGTCCTAGAGTCAGTCAGTGGTGGAATGGAAACTCAGAACCAGGCTTCCATCTCAGAGGCCAGCTCCTTCCCTGCTGGAGGCGTTCTGATAATAGCACTGTGTTAGCTGCACACAGTAGCTGCTCATGAAACAAGAGTCCCCTCTCCTTCTTCCCTGTAGCACGGGACACTTGTGAGACAGGGCAGCGTCACCCCACTGTAGGGAGATCTGTGGCTTCCCAGGGACCCACAGTGGTGTGCCAGGCTCTTCACCCCTGTTTTGTGGCCAGCCTGGCCTCCAGGCACTCGGCAGAGGGGACTCCCAGCCAGCAGCCCCTCCTCATGCCCCCTGCTTCTGCCCGCCACCCCTGCTTAACCAGCCTGGGAGTCAGGCTGCACTTCCTGCTGTGACCGGCATTACTGCCATATCTTTCTTCCTTACTTTTTTTGTTGTTGTTGTTTGTTTATTTGTTTGTTTAATCTCATGTGGCCTGACTAGGCAATATCATGTTGGAGTTCCTCACCAGGGGACACAGAGGGGCCGTCCTGTACCTGACACCCTTTCCATAGAATCTGTCGCCAGCTTGATTTGCTTGCTGGAGGAGAAATGTCCTAATTTTTCTCCTTTCTCCATACAGTTGCTCCAGATACCAGAGGCTGCCCTTTTTGAGGCCTGTACTCCGGTGTGCCTGAATGTTAAGAGAAGCTCTAGCGGCCTGGGGGTGGGTAGCTATCTGACCACTTTGTAGCACTAAGCAAGTAGTCCTGCGTGACTCTGAACAGCTCACACCAGGCTCATGTGCCTGTGGAGCCCCATGGAACACTCTAGATCCAGCCTGGGGCTGAGCTGCTCAGCTTCCAGCTTCCAAGCCTTTGCCCTAGCTGTCCTTGCCTCTCAGGACACTCTTCCATCCTCCTCCCTCTGCCTGCCTGAGTCCTCCTCGCCCCTCAATGCCCAGCTCAGAGGCACCACCCCTCCACCCACTCTTCCTAGATTCCCATTCTTATTTTTTTTTGTACTGAGATTGAACCGAGGGGTGTTTTTACCTCTGAGCCACACCCCCAGCGCCTTTTTAAAATTTTGAACTCACTAATTCTTGTGGGCCTTGCTAACTTGCGGGGCTGGCCTCAAGCCTGCCATCCTCCTGTCTCTGCCTCTCAAGTATTGTGATTATAGGTGTTCACCACCTCGCCTGGCTTAGATTCCCATTCTTGACGCATGTTTCCCCCGAGAAGCTTCCTTCATATCAACCACCCCACCCGCACCCCACTTGCTTAGTTTCAAGTCTTTTGGGCTTCCTCCCATTTTTGCATGTGATCATTCTCCACGGCAGCCTCAGGAGGTGCCCATACCACCTTTATTTCCATTGAAGGAGGCCTGTCCACCATCTTGTTTTTTCCTTCTGAGCCACTTCTGCAGTGAGATCCCTGGATTCCTGGAATCCTTGGATTCCAGGATCTTGAGGCCTGAGTGATAAGCATCTTTATTACGAGGGACCAGAACCACCTCCAGGCAATGGGAGGCCTGGTAAGCCGATCACCCCATAATGAGATGGTCTCCATAAGTGGGAACCAACCCCCCTCCCCCCTCAATCAGTGACCATCCCAGAGCGTTTCAGAACCAACCCTAAGCAAAGACCATGGGCTGATGGGACCACCGACTGGGCCAGCTGTGGGAACCCCAGCCATGAAGCCCCCAGCTCTGCCTTTGTTCCCCTGTCCACAAAGCCTCAGTGTGTCAGTCCCTTAATAACAGATCTTTGGCCACTGTACCCTGTTCTTCCTGGCGTGGCCACGCTGACCAAAGCTCCCATCTTGCCCTCCACCTCTGCTCCATCTCTTTGATTGGCATATTGCTCTAGGTGGCCAAGCCTGGTCTGTTGGGTTAGCCTGGTCCAACCACTGGGCTGGAACCTTGGCCCAAGGACTCTGGTAACACTCCTTGATGAAGGAACTGAGACTCAGAGAGGTTGAGAAACTTGCCCAAGGTCACACAGTTGCCCGGGAAAGTATGAGCCATGCTGATGGGGGCCAGGCTGTGAGAGAGGTGTGTGCCCCGTGCTGGGGGTGCTCAGAGGAGGGGGCCTGGGGTCCCGAGGCTGCTCTGCAATGATGCTCAGGAGCTTAGTAAGCATGGGTCGGGGGCTCCCGGGCAGAGGGAGCTGTAGAGTCAGAGGTACAGACCCCGTGTGGGGGAGCAGGGGTTGCTGGAGATAGCACCAGGCAGGGAAGGCCTCTCCTGCAGCATTGAGACTGTGGGCAGGGGACGCTGGAGGGCTGCAAGCTAGCAGGGGCCCAAGGAGCCCTGGGTTTTAGAACGGCCCCATCCAGCCCACCAGGCCATCTTGCAGCCACCTTGTTGGGCTGCAGTCAGGCCAGGGAGAAGCCATTGGCAGGGGCAGCACGAGTGGTCAGCTGAGGATGCGGCCACTGGAGCGGGTGGGTGAGAGAGAGGGTGCAGTGCAGCCCCTCCAGGGCCAGGAAGGGTAATGAATTCCCGACTGTGAGAACAAAGCTGCCTCTGCTGCCCCCTCCCCCCTTGAGGCACTTTCCCAGATGTCCGTCACTTCTCCCTCCCGACATCCTGGCCGCCATGTTCTGCTCAGGGAAACGGAGGTGCAGCTGCTGTGAGTCGTGACCAGCCGGCCTGCCAGGGCTCAGGGTGGTGCCCTGTGCATTCCAACCGGGGCACATCTGCCTCATCCTCTGCCGGTGCAACGGATCCTGGACCAGCTACACAGCCTTTGGTGCCTTAGTTTCCCCTTCTGTAAAATGCGGGGGATTGTGTGCCTTCCTCATGGGCTTGCTGGAAAGGGGAATCGAGAAGGTTCACATGACATACCCAGAACTTTACTCTGGGGTATACAGTAAGTGCTCAATACACATTGGTCACGAACATGGTGCAGCAGAGAGGTGGATGTGGGGGAGTCTGATGTGTGTGTACAGGCGAGGGCAGGCGTGTGCAGGCGTGTGCAGGCGTGTGCAGGCTGTTTGGCCCCTACGTGGTGATAGGTGAATGTGTAAGAACACGCACAGAGTGTGCGAGGCGTCCGTGCGGCCATTGCCGTGTGTGCGCTGCTGGTGGTGCATGATGGGCCCAAGGCCAGGCCTCTGGCAGCGCCTTCCTCCTCCACGATCTGGAGCCCCGACACCTCACTGACTAAGCCGCCAGCACCCCGATTTCCCACAGAGGTCCAGGGAGCCCCAGCAAACTGGACAAGGCAGCATGGCCGCAAGGACATGCCTCCCCATCTGCAGGGCAAGCCTGAGCCTGGTCTTGAGGAAGCAGAGACTTCCTGTTCCCATTCAAATATCCCTTCTCAGTACCACGCACCGTCCAGGCTCCTGGAGAACAATGGGGGCGGCTTCGCCATCTGGGCGGCAGGAAGGGGGGTCAGGGCCGGCCGTCTTGATGGGGCAAACAGACCTGACTCTGGCCCGGGGCTGAGCACTGCGGCCGAGGGCTCAGAAGCAGGCAAGCCCTGGAAGTCTGCCTCCTGCCTGCCCTGCCCCTGTCCAGGCCACCTCGACTGGCCCGTACGGCCCCCCGTGGCCCTAGGGGAGGGGGTCATCTGGTCCTGGGAAGGAGGCAGATGGGTGGAACTGATCCCTCGGGCTGGTGGAGGTCTTGGGGGACCCCCCACCCCACCTCACTCACTTTCTATGTCACCAAAACCAAGAGGGAAACCAAAGAGGTTCTGATCAGTCAAAAAAAATTTCCTCCTAGCTCCCATGCCATAGCTCCGTGGTCCTGGGGCATCTCTGAGCCTGTTAACTCTTAGTTTACACGAAGTTCTAACAGGCTTGGTTCTCCAGGGCAGAAGGACCCAGCAGCGGTGACAGCAGCGGACGGGGAGTCGGGAGCCCTTGTGTTGATCCCATGCCCTGCCGAGGACTGCTAATGGGAACCTGTGTGTCCATTTTCTTCTCTGTGAAATGGCTGTGGCTTGCCACCTTTTGCTGACCTCACGGGCAGCCTGAGAGGGCCCTGTGGCAGGTCCTTAAGCACCTTGTAACCCCTCAGAAGGTCACCTCTTCAGAGACGGCCACCTTGGGGCCCAGGGAAGGGCCAGAACTCAAAGCAGGACACTGGTCAGGCTGAGCGAGGCCAGGCGGCAGGAACGGCAGCCAGGACACGGCCACAGCGGGAGCCCAGGCCTCCCAGGGGCAGCTGAGGCCGCACAGGGGGAGCTGGGGTCTTTGGTCTACGTGGCTGACTCCTCATAGACCGGGCCCGTCTCTGACCCTTCTGATTGCACATCTGAAGATCAGGCTGCCATGAAGTTCTCCCCTGGAGCTGAGGCACCCCCTTTGAGAACAGCCCCAGGCCTGCCCGTGCCTCTGGGGAAGCTGCCTTCTGCTGCCAGTGTCCCCCCAAAACACGTGGGGGTCCTGCCCCGGTGAGGGAGAGCTGAGTCCGGGGCAACAGGAGCTGGAGTTCCGAGCTTCCATCTGTGAACTCGGTGCCTCGGGGTCTGGGGAAGGATGATGGGGGTGGTTTTCTCCCCTCTCTGCTCCAGGGGTCAGCCCTGCAGGGCCTTCAGCTCTGCCCGAGTTCCCATGAGGGCCTTCTTTGGCCCCTGTGTGGGTAAGGGTCATCTTTAATCTCACCCCATCCCACCTAAGTTCTTGCCAGTCTCCTGTTCCTGACCAAGCCCATTATCTCACACTCCCTAGGACGAGCTCCAAGCTCCTCTGCCTGGCATTCAAGGCCCTGATGCCCCTGCAGCCCCACCCCTCACCTCTCAGCTCCAGTCCTGCTGGAAGAGGGAGTGCTCTCTAAGTACAACTCTCAGTGAAACCACAGGACCTTTGCACAGGCCGCCTTACTTCCTGGAATCCCACACACTCTCCCCCACCAAAGACTTCTAGCCCTTCCAACTCCCTGAAATTCAATCCAAGTATCATTTTACCCTCGGAAAACAATAAGGAATATAGCTACCACTTAAAAAACAAAGCAAAACCTAATGGCTTAACCAGGTGTGATGACACATGCTTGTAATCCCAGAACTTGGGAGGTTGAAACAGGAGGATCACAGGTTTGAGGTCAGCCTCAGCAATTTAGTGAGACCCTCAGCAACTTAAGATCCTGTTTCAAAATAAAAAATAAAAAGGGCTCGGGTTGGGGTAGTAGCTTGGAGGTAGAATGTCCCTGGTTTCAATCCCCAGTGCCCAAAAAACAAAAACAAACACAAAAACAAAAAACAAAGAACCAAAACCCCCAAACAACAACACTTAACAGCTTTACTGAGAGGGATGCGCATATCATAAAGTATTATTACAGTATACAATATATTTATTTATTTTTGCGGTACTGGGGATTGAACCCAGGGGCATTCTACCTCTGAGCTACATCCCCAACCTTATTTTTTATTCTTTATTTTGAAACAGGGTCTCACTAAGTTTCGGATAACCTCTCTAAGTAGCTGAGGCTGGCTGTGAACCCGGATCCTCCGGTCTCAGCCTCCCAAGTACTGGGATTACAAGCGTGCGCCACCACGCGCGGTTTACAGTATACAATTTAGTGCCGCCTTTTTTTTGTACACTCACAAATCCAGAAGACTTATATCACCCCTCGAAGAAACCCAAACCCATTGTAGTTTCTCCCCCAGCCCCGCCCCTGGTGATACTCTACTTTCTGTCTCAGTGGGTTTTCCTGTTTGGGGCCTTTCACACCTACGTGGCCTTTTGCCTCTGGCCTCTTTTGCTTAGCAGGATGTTCTCAAGGGCCTCCACGAGGTAGCGAGTATCCAAACGCCATTCCTGTTTACAGTGAATAATACCCACCGACGGAGAGAACACATGTGGTTTATCGGTTCATCAGTGGATGGGCCTTGGAGTTGTGTCTGCTCTTGTATTATCAGGAACGAAGCTGCTACGTACAAGTCCGTGTGTGAACACAAGTTTAATTCTCTGGGGGGACGAGTATGTCTAGGAACGGAATCACTGGGTCCCGTGGAAATGCCAGGTTTAATCTTTGGAGAATCTGTTTTCCAAAATAGCTGCGCCATCTAGAATTTTTCCATATCCTTCCAACATATGTTGTTATCGGCCCCTCCCAGTGGGAGTGAAGTCGTATTTTGTTGTAGTTTTGATTTGCATTTTTCCTATAACTAATGCCATAGAGCATCTTTTGTGTGTGTGTGTGTGTGTGTGTGTGTGTGTGTGTGCGTGTGTGTGTGTGTGTGTATGTGCTACGGGCCATATGCACCTCATCTTTGGGGAAATGCCTGTTTGGATAATTTGTCCATTTTTTATTTTAATTGGACGATTTGCCCTTTTGTTGTTGGGTTTTAAGAGTTTTACACATCTCTTGGATACAAGTCCCGTGTAAAATATTTGGTTTGCAAATGTCCTCTCACAATCTCTGGGCTGTCTTTTTTTACTTTCTTGATGGAGTTCTTAAAATACAAAAGCTTTTAGTTTTAATGACGTCCATTTCATCCATTTTTCTATTTTGCTTTTGGTGTTGTGGGGGAAAATATTTTTCTCTCCATCTTCAGTTCATGGCTGAGGCTCCCATAAAAAAAAAAAAAAAGACAGATTAGTAAGAGAAAAGTAGACACGTTGGTTTAATATAACTTTTACATGATGCAGGAGCTTTCCAAGAAACAGAGACCTCAAGAAACAAGGAAACCTGTGTATTTTTCTGCTTAGGTTTGATGGAGAGTAGACAGCCACAGGGAACTGTAACTGGATAAGAGAGGTGCCATTTAATGGTAATAGACGCCATCTAGTGGCCACAAATGGGAACTGACAGGCATCTTCCGGACCCAGCCTGAAGTTGCTCCCAGGGTTCAGGAGGGGACAGAGTCACAGCGACCATTCACAGCTGCCGGGACAGACAGTTTTTGGAGGCTTGGGTCTCTGCTCCAAAAAGTGTCCTTTGAGCAGAAGAGTAGGGTGATGTCGGGCTTCACGGTTAAGGACTGTGGGTGGAAGCTCACTCCTGATCCCAGAAGAGAGGGGAGAGGCCAGGTCCAGGCAGGGATGGGAAGCAGAGGCAGAGGGGGATCCGACACAGCAGAGAGTCACCCAGGCAGCTGGGCTTGGTCCACCTCGAAGGCTGGCAGATTTTCATTTTCACACGGATTCATTTGACAAACATTTCAAGGGACTGGCTTTTGGACATCAGGAGGAGACGTGCAGAATATCCCAGGTGCTCAGTTCCCCATGTCCCAAGCACATCTGTTCCTTTCTTTTTTGGCACTGGGGATTGAACTCAAGGACATTTTACCTCTGAGCTACACCCTCAGCCCCATTTTATTTTATTATTTTTATTTTGAAACAAAGTCTCACTAAATTGCTGAGGGCCTTCCTAAATTTCAAGGCTGGCCTTGAACCTTCGACCCTTCTGACTTGGCCTCCCCAATACTAGGATTATAGGTGTGAGTCACCATACCCAGGTAGCAGGACTATTCTTGGAGAGAAGAGGCTCCTATGGGGGTAGGAGGGGTGGGGAGGAGGGGGTGCTTCCAGGTGGGGGAGCAGGGGCCCCTGTGGGAGAGGGCAGCCTCTCGGAGCTGGATCTTAAAGTCTGCATAGGAGCATACAGAGATCAACCGAGACTGATGGCTGCCACCCACCCTGCCGGCCTCCCAGGAGCCAGACAGGTTTCCCAGGAAGTATCTCAGGGCAGGGGGTAGGAAGAAAGAAGGCAGTGACTGGCCATTGTGAGCTCGGGACAGTCCCAGAATGGACTTCTTTCATAAACATAACTCCTGGTGGACAGAGCAGATTTAAGGGCCTGCACCTTTGGAGGGTAAGCCCCAGCACAAGACGGTGTGCTGCTGCCCTGTCATGTCAGTGCTGTTTTAGCATCTGCTGCCCATCACCTAGGTCTGACTGCAAGCTCCTTTATTCCCAAACATGTATGGCATCTCAAGGGAGACAAAAATTCCAAGGAACACAGCTTGGGGAACACTGATTCGGTGGCAGCGGGGGTGGGGGTGTTCTTTAGTGGTATGCCATCAGGCTGTAGGATTGGCATGCTCCATCAAGGACTTAGAAGAAGACATCTATTTTCTTGATGGAATCAGTGTCCTGGGGGTTTGGGGACTGGGCTGGGTGATAGGATCTGAAGGTTTTGAAAGGGTGAAGAAATGGCTCAAAATAGTAATATGAAATGTTATAAGGATGAGTTGAAGGCCCTGAACTTGGCTTCAAAACAAAGCAAAGCAAAACAAAACAATAACGAACCCCCCCCAAAAACCGAACAAACAAACAAACAAACATAAACAAACAGAAAAACAGTTAACAGTGGCTGCCCAAAGACAGGGGAGACATATATGATAGCAAGAGAGGATACCTGGTCAGTAACTGGATAATAATAGGTTTTTTTTTTTTTTTTGTGGTACTGGGGATTGAACTCAGGGGCATTCTACCTTCGAGCTATACCCCCAGCCCTATTTTTTATTCTTTATTTTGAAACCAGGTCTCATTAAGTTGCGGAGTGCCTCACTAGGTAGCTGAGGCTGGCCGAGAACCCGGATTCTCCGGTCTCAGCCTCCCGAATGCTGGGATTACAGCCACCACGCCCGGCTAATAGTAGTATTAATAGAAATAATGATGACAAACATGGATTACTTTATCCAGCCTTCACAGCAACATACGAGGTAGGTATTATTGATTCACATCCAACAGATAAAAAATTGAGGCTTATAAAGGATGAAGAACTTGCCCAAGGTCACAGAGCAAATAGGTGACAGTATTATCAAGGACACCATCTCCCTTTGGGCATGCTGGCTCTGGGCCTGGCCAGACCCTGCCTGGAGCACTGTCTTTTCCTTTCAGAGAAAGCTTGGGGGGTGTCGGGAACCGCCGCAGGGGACTTGAACCTAAAGTAGAATAGGAGGCGAGGGAGGTAGTGAGCTCCCCATTCTTGGGGGATGCTTAAATGGAGGCTGGGCGACTCTGCCCGTGCTGTTGTGATGAGGATCCCAGCCGTCAGAGGGGGACTAGAAAAAATAGCCGGGTGTGGTGGCGCACGCTTGTAATCCCAGCATTTGGGAGGCTGAGACCGGACGATACGGGTTTTCCGCCAGCCTCAGCTACTTAGTGAGACCCTGTTTCAAAATAAAGAATAAAAAAATAGGGCTGGGGGTGTAGCTCAGAGGTAGAATATCCCTGAGTTCAATCCCCAGTACCGTAAAAAAAAAAAAATAAAAAATAGTGTTTAAGGGCCATCCCTCCTTGCAACGCTATAGTTCTGCCAAAGCAACTTATTATTTTAAAGTCAAGTTTATGATACAAGGAAAACTATAATTTTTTTACATTTTATTTTTTAATTGGTGCATTGTAACCGTACATCTTTGTTAGGTACAAGCAGATAAAGGCATACATGCACACATTTCTCATTTAATCCTACCCCTATAATTTTTTTACACATGGAACACATGCATTATTTATAATACTTTGGGATTACTCTTATGATAAATATGTGCATTATATTTGTTCCCGATTTCTAGGACTGGTGACAAACTTCAAATGACCATATAAGGTTTCCTTCTTTGGCTGATTATTAGGACATTTGTAGTTAGTGTATATTTGTATTTATGACGTGGGGCTAAGTCCTGTTTATCCCGAGCTGGATGCCCAGTCACTCTGGTCAGGAAGCCAGGCTGAAAGTCTTACACTGTCCCTGTGGGGATATGTGTTCTTTTTTATGACAATTCATTTCGCAATATGATATCAGATACTCAGCAAATCGATGTTGGAAGAGAAAAAAATCCCTCTATAGTCACTAGATTCAGGGAAGTCTTGAATATTTAGAGGCAGACAAGCCAGCCTGGTTGAGCTGTGTGGCTGAGTGGGTGAGGTTCTCCGTCTCTCTGTGCCTCAGTTTCCTCATTTAGGAAGGAGGGGGGGGGAGGAAGATGCATACCTCCCTGCCTGGCCTTGCCCTGGGTCTTCTTTGGCACCTGGGAGACACTCAGTAATAGATCCTCACCCAGGGGGGCTCCGGCTTTGGGGGGCTTCTCAGGAATCCTCTCACCAAGCACCGTCTTCTCAGCCGATGTTAGAATATTTGCTCTGGGCCCCACACTAACCCAGCTCCACCTTAAATAAAAGCAATCAATCCTCGCAGCTGGGCCATTGGCTGCAACATTGATTTGGCATAAAACTGGAGACAGCCTGGCTAATAAATAAGTGGCCAGGCAATAAACATTAGGGAAAGTTATCTCTGAGGGGCTGGAGCAGCTGCTGTATGGGGGGGGTGGTTGATCCCCACGTCCCCATCCTGTGGTTTCTGCCCCCATTCTGAGCCCCTTGTCTGCTGTAAGGTGAGCAGCAGCAGCAGCAGCAGCAGCAGCAGAGACCCAGGCAGTGCTTTCTGGTGTGTGGTGCATTTGGGGAAGGGGGGGGTCTCTGGGGTCTCCCTGGGACTCTCCATTGCTGAGGCCAGCCTGGCAGAGTGGCCTGCCCACTTCAGTGTAAATTCCAGGCCCTAAGCTGTGTGATCACAGCCAGGTGAATTAACTTCTTTTGGTTTTCTCACCTGGGACAGGCCTTGCATGAGATGCAGGGACAATGGCATCCCTGGTCAGCCTGCTGATATATGACAGCTACAGTCATCACACCACAAGGGTTCAAGGAGAAGCTGTCCACCATGTGCTCGGAGAATAGTAGGCCCTGTCTGGATAGGTGGCAGGTGCTACTCTTCTGGGGGCTGCACTAATGAGATTTGGGGTCCTCCTTTAAGTCCTGAGCCCTGTCTCTTCCTCACCACATGGGTAGCCTGCTGCCCGCCCACTGTCCCCTTCAGTGGTGCCCTGGAGCCCTGAGCTTGGTCCCTGATTCTCAGATCTCGTATCCTTGACTTTCACTGGACATACCCCGCCTCCTGGGGCTCCCACATATTGGGGAGGGTTGATAGGCTGATGCAGCCCGGTTTCCCCACCCTGAAGAGGAGGCCCTTGCCCTGACCATTGCTTTCACCAAACTGTGTTAGCAACTTAACTACAGGCTAATGGGAACTTTGTGCAAATAACTCTTGCTGTGTTTGCTTACTTACTGGTAGGTGACTGGGAAGAAACTACGTCAAATTGGAGGAGTCATACATTTTACCCAGAGTGATTTCTGTCTCTGGACATAAATGTCAGAGATAAATTCACCTGTTTTATTGCGATCAGTACAGTGGTGTGGAGAGGTGCCTGCTGGGCTGTAAATCCTGGAGCCCCTGGGAGCTCCTGGCCCCCTGTACCTTCAGGTCCCCCCACCCCTGCCTTCCTGTGTGAGCGGGGCTGGCCTAGGCAGACTCCTTCCCCTCCTGTCAGGCCCTCCCACGGCCCCAGCGTGATCTTGCACAGGACCCTGACCACAGCTGGCTGCCCTGTACCTGGCTTCAGAGTCCAGCTAGGCTGAGCTGGCCTCTCAGCTCCGTGCTTCCCGATGATGTGATCACCAGGGAGCTGCTTCTGCTCTCTGTGCCTCAGTTTCCTCTGTTCTAAAGTGAGGACACTGTTGGCAGAGCCGATGTAGCCATTGGGCATGCAGGCACAGTGCCGGGGGCTCAGGGTACCGTTCTGGGCCAAGGTTGGTAGAATGACGGCCTTCCAAAGAGTATGTCAGCCACATGGCAAAGAATAATTGGAGTCACAGGTGGAATTAAGGTTGCTGATCATCTGACCTGAAACAGAGAGTATCCTGGTGGTCCGATGTGACCAACAGGGGACCTTCAATAAGGAAGAGGGCGGCAGAGAGTGAGCCTGGCATGGTGCCACAGAGGAAGGACCCAGGCACTGCTGCTTTGAGGATGGTAGAAGGGCAGAGTCCAGGGGCCTGGGGAGCTCCAGAGGTGGAAGAAGGCCACGAGCCTCCTGGGAGCAGAGCTGCCCTGCTGACCCTGACACCTGAGCCCAGGGACACCCACCCGCTGCGGACGCTGACCTCTAGACCTATAAGATAACACATTCATGTTAAGTCAAGGTGTCTTGTTATGCGGAGATAGGAAGCGAATACAGGAGCTCACAAAAATCTTCCAGTGCCTTTTAAAATCAGAAGAGAAAAATAATTTAATCCAAGCTGGGTAATAGTCTTTATATGAACCCAATTTTAAAGTAGAGTTGTTAGTTGTTACAATTTATTTTATTTATTTTTGTGGCACTGGGATTGGACCCAGGGGCTCTACCTCTGAGCTACACCCCCGACTCTATTTGATTTTTTTTTAAATTTTGAAATGGGGTCTTGCTAAATTGCCCAGGCTGGCCTCAAACTTTCAATTTTTTTTTTTTTTAATACTGGGGATTGAACCCAGGCGCATTCTACCTCTGAGCTACACTCTCAGTCCTGTTTTATCCTTTGAAACAGGGTCTCACTTAGTTGCAGAGGGACTCACAAGTTGTGGAGGCTGACCGGGAACCTGCAATCTTCCTGTCTCAGCCTCCCAGGTACTGGGATTACAAGCATGTATCACCACACTGGGCTCAAACCTTCAATTCTCAAACCTGCAATGTCTTAGCCTCCCAAGTACAGGTATGCGCCACCATGCCGGGCTCATATGGATCTTCTTTTTCTTTTTTGAGTACTAAGGATGGAACCCAGGGGCATTCTACCTCTGAGCTACATTCCCGAGCCCTATTTTATTCTTTTATTTTGGAAACAGGGTCTCACTAAGTTGCGGAGGGCCTCACTGAGTTGCTGAGGCTGGCTGCGAGCCTGGGATCCTCCTGTCTCAGCCTCCCGAGTACTGGGATTCCAGGTGTGTACCACCATGCTGGGTTCATTATGGATCCTAAGTGACCCCAAGGGCTCATGTCTTGAAAGCTTCGTCTCCATCGGATGGCACTGTTGAGAGCTGGTGGAACCTTTAGGGGGTGGGGACCAGAGGAGGAAGTTGGATCACTGGGGGGCGGGCCTTGACAGGGATACTGGGACCCTAGTCCCTTCTCTCTCTCTGCCTGCTGGCTGCCATGGGCTGAACAACTTGGCTCCACTACACACTCCTGTTATGACATTCTGCCTCACCACAGGCCTGAAGGGACAAGGCCAAGTGACCACAGAGAGAAACCTCTGAAACTGTGAGCTTAAATAAATCCTTCCTTTGTTTAAGCTGTTTGTCACAGGTATTTTGTCATAGCGCCGGAAAGCTGACTAATACACACCAGATGGACAGGTACTTTTGTCCCAATCCACCACCCCACCAGAGTGTGCAAGTCTCTTCCCAAGAACTCATGAAAATCACAGTACACTGGCCCCACCCAGCCCCACTGAACCCCAGCCTCCCATCCTCAGTCCTGCAGAGCCTGCCACACAGTCCACATGTTGACAAGAGAAGAGAACAAACCGGGTGTGGGGGGCCACATGATTGGGGTACACTCTGTGTGCCAGGTGCTGGGTGAGGCTGGCGCACATCGTATCCTCTTGGCCATCTTTCATGGTGTTAGCAGCCCCAGTGTAAAGATGGGAACACTGAGGCCCAAGGAGCCAGCACGAGAGCTCTAGAGCCATGGAGGCCGAGGCAGGGCTGGGTGGAGTGCTGACGGAGCTGAAGCTGGCTGCGGGGCCACACTGCTGGAGTGGGGCCTGGAGGAGGGGCCGGGAGGTGTGATGTCTCCTCCTGCTGTCACGCTGATGTCTGTGTGCCTTTGAGTCCACTGTCTCCTTGTATCATGAAGCGACTAGGCTCAGTGGCCAGATTTCCCACCTGGGAACGTTTGCCTGTGCCGTTCCCTCTGCCAGGGATGCTCGTTTCCCCACCTCCTGCCTGGCTAGTTCCTTCTCTCTCCTCCGGTCCCTGCTCCAATGTGCCTTCCTTGTCTGACTGTCCAGCTGGACTTGGCTCTGCCCCTCAGTCTCCTTCCGATTCTTGCTTTGGTTTCCAGGGTGCTCAACCATCACGAGTGATTCTTCTGTTGGTGAGTTTGCTTCCTGTCTCCCATCTGCACCATGAACCCCGGGGCATCTGTCTTGCTGACTGTGGGCACCCAGCGCCAGGCCCACAGAGGAAAGAATGAATGAGTGAAGGACTGAATGGGCCAGTGAGCGTGGCCTGTGTGTGGGTGAGAGGCTTGGACTAGCGCAGCTGGTAGACGCGGGCTGGGCTACCCAGGAATCCGTCTCCCTTCATGGCCACAGCTCCTGGGGGCACAGTCGCTGGGGGCTGAGAGGAAGTGGAGGGAGGACATGGCAGGGGTCAGTTTGTCTCCTGACCACCTCAAAGCAGTATTGGAGTGGTAAGAATGTGGGCAGATGAGGTAATCCTACCGGATCTTAAAAGCTTAATATGAAAAAAAAAATTTCAATAACTTAAAAACATTGGTTGTGTTGGAACGAAAACGTTAGATGTTTTGAGTTAAATGAAATATATTATGAAAGCAAAAAAAAAAGAAAAGAAAAGAAAAAAAAAAGAATGTGGGTGGGAGTTTACATCCTTTGAGGCCTCATGTGTTGGGCATCATACCGAGGCCCTTGAACATGAACGAGTTTATGCTACCGGTCCAACAGCTGTGTACCCCACTCTACAGATAAGGAGCCTGAACTCAGAGAGGGAAGGAGTGTACCTGGGGACACACAGTGAGTCAGAGACCTTATTGTCCTGGCTCACTCCAGATACTACCCCTTTGGCCTGCCTTCTCTTTTTTCCCTAGAAGACAATGCCAGGTCCTGAGGCCGATGGAGCTTCCCCTGGGCATGGAAAGGCTTCCTGAGCCCCCGGGACTGCGTGGCCATGCCTAAATTGGCCCTGCGTACAGGAGATGGTGTCTGGATCGGGCATGGACCAAAAACATCACACAAGCTGGGTGGCCAGGGAACTCATCAAGGGAGTTGTTTTTCCTCCTCCCTGGTACACCTGGGTTCTCGGGCCTTGGCTAGGGGAGAGGAGGGCCACGGCGCACCTGGACAGGTGCCCTCCAGGAAATCAGTGGCACCAGGCTAGTGCATGGCCTTGCAGATGTCCCTAGTCTGCCCTTGAGCGCCTTGCAGAGGGAGCAGCTGGGCTCTGTGCACCTGTGCTCCTGCCCCACCCAGCACAGAGCAGCAGCAGGAAATGCCCTTCACAAAGTGCCATTCGGTGCCAGGCTCTGGAATGGTCATGGCCTCAGTCCCCCACCCCCCTCACTTTCCTGTCACACAGTAGGGGCTTAACCTGTCTGCACCGAATGGGTTTGCATGACGACCATTCAGAACCCCACCTCCTCCAAGCTGATTTTAGGAAACTCAAGAGGGTCCTTTCCTTATTCCTTGACAACTGGCCAGTGATGGAAATGCCTTCCTATGCAGGTTTCCTATTGCATCGTAACAGTTTGCTGCACGCTTGGTGACTCCAAACACAAACTTAATATCTTACAGGTCTGGAGGTTAGAAGTCTGACACGGGTCTCACTGGGCTAACATCAAAGTTACATTCCTGCCAGAGGTTCTGGGGGAGAGTTTGTTTCCTTACCTTTTCCAGCTTCTAGAGGCGACCTGCATTCCCTGGCTTGCAGCCCAGATCACCATCATCTCCTCCTCCTCCCCCTCCTCCTCCTCCTCCTCCTCCTCCTCCTCCTCCTTCTCCTCCTTCTCCTCCTTTTCCTCCTCTTCCTCTTCCTTCTGTTTTTCTTCTTCATTCCACCTCCTCCTCCTCTTCTGATACTGGGAAATGAAACTCAATATGCCACTGAGCTTACACCCTAGCCCTTTTTTATTTTATTATTTTGAGACAAGGTCTCACTAAGTTGCTGAGTGTCTCACTAAGTTGCCCAGGCTGGCCTCAAACTGTTGATCCTCCAGTTTCAGCCTCCCAAGTACTGGTTTTACTTACTGGCGTCTGCCACCATGCCCAGCTCCCTGTCATCTTCAAAGCTAGCAATCCTAACCTTGGCTCTGAACTCCTCTTGCACTTATGAGGACCTTGTGATGACACTGGGCCCACCCAGATATTCCAAGAGAATCTCCCCATCTCAAGGACTGATCAGCAACCTTAACTCCATCTGTAATTCAAATTTCCCTTCTTGTGTAACTGGTCACACTCACAGTTTCTGAGGACTATGATGCAGACTTCTTTGGGTCTGCCTTCCACACTCTATAAACACTTCATGCCTTTGGCTTTGATTTTGGTGAAGAAGAGGTGGGCCAGCCTGAGCTAGCTGGGACCACCGAGGAAGAGGTGTTTGGAGAGATCGTTGAGACTGGAGCATCCTCTAGCAGTTTCTGCTCTCTTCTCAATGGGCAAGGAGGGCTGGGTGGGAGAGGAGACGAGTCATAGAAGAAAGGCCTCATCTTCCAAGCACTGGCATTGGTATGATTGAAAGCCAGGGATGCCTTGGAAGTCCAGGTCTGTTTCCTGGGGGAGGGCTTAGATTCATTTATGCCTTCATCTCCTGCACCTATTAGAGCTGATTTCCACACTCATATGACAGTGACAGACATTACCAATCAATCCCAGATCTCCTTTCTACTCTTCCTGGCTAGGCTTATGGCAGAGGCTACAGGATTGTCATTGACCCTGCTTCTGTTTCCTAGACACACAGGAAGGTTGTATTTCCCAGCTTCCCTTTTGGTTAGGTTGAAGCCATGCGATGGATGTGGCCACTGGGCTGGATACCACCTCTAGCCCCGGCCATTAGCCCACTGCATGATTCTTCATGGTCCATCTTCCTCTTCTGGGGTGATTGTGCAGGTCCTCTGTGGGAGGTGGGGGCCTCATAGAGTGAAAGGAACCTGAATGGCTGAGTCTCCACTTGAAGGGAATTTGCTTGGAGATCCATCTGTACAGGTTTGCACTGTAATATAAGCCAGAAGTGATCCACTATTTTATTAAGTGACCAAGATTTGGAGCTCAGATGTTATTGCAGCTAACATTACTGATCCTAGCTAACACATAGTTCCAGAACCCTTCCTAAGACTCACTACCAATCAGTCAGGGTTGGCACTGGAGATGATATATATTTGCCTCCCTTCTCCCGTATTTCAGTTGATGCTTAGAATTCTAACTGCACTCAAATTATCCTTCTGAATTTCAGGCTCATTTAGCAAACGGTCAACTAAGTAGCATCAGAATGTCCCATTTCTCCCAAACTTCCTGGCCCATGTTCTCAGATTCAGGGACACAAGGCAACCCCGCTATCCAACTTCTCTCTCTTTTTCACCCTTTAACATAGAATCAGCTATATTTCTGAGAAACCTCCCTCCTAGATATCTCATGGACCTACATCTTCCTCCCTTCACTACTTCCCCTCCCTGGCTAGGGCCTCTGTCTAAGGCCAAGCTGAGCTGCCTTCCAAACTCTCCAGCCTGGTTGTCATGGGATCTGACCCTTAGGCAAATCTGGGCACGTCACTCTCAGACCTGACACCTGCCAGACAAGGCAGATGCCAGAGTCACCACCTCTGGGCCTCCCCCCGGTGAAGTGTGAGACCCCAGGCACCCCAGGAGCCCAGTTCTAGCCCCCTAAACAACAGCAGCCAAACAGATGTCCACGGGGAGAAGGGGACGGGGAAGATCAGGATGGGTGTGAAATGGGAAGTGTCAGGTGCAGAGCAGGAGCTCAGGAATGTCTGTGAAAACCGTGAGCTGGGGAAGTGCTCTGGCTTTCTATGATAGCCCAAAACAGCAGAGACCCCAAGTAAGGATGAATAAATAGAATGCAACATGTTCCTGAGCAGTTTAAAATATCAATATTAACACCGTACAAATGAATCTCAGAGGCATAACTTTGAGGGAAAAAAAAAAACATAGACACAGGGGAACGTGTGTTATTGTGTGACTGTCTTTATATAAAATTCAGTAATTGACAAGAAGAATCTGTGCAGTTAGAGTCAGACTAGTGCGTACCTCTGCTGGGGAGGGAGTTTGTAAGGACTCAGAAGGGATATGAGGAAACTTCTGGATGGCTAGAAATGGTTTTTGTTCTCTGAGCCATACATGAAAGATGTGTATACTTAATTCTGTGTGTATCATTCTTCAATAACTTTTTTTTGTACTAGGGGTTGATGCTAAATACATTCTACCTCTGAGCTACCCCCAGCCCTTTCTATTTTTAATTTTGAAGGAGGGTCTCACTCAGTTGCTGAAGGTCTCGCTAAGTTGCTGAGGCTGACCTCAAGCCTGCACCCCTCCTGGCTCAGCCTCCTAAGTACTGGAGTTACAGGCCTGCACCACCACACCCAGCTTCAATGACTTTTTTTTTTTTTTTAAGAGAGAAAGAAACTGCTGGCCATCAGGTAGAACCAAATCCAAGAGAATTGCTGCAGGTGAGGGCTGGAGTTGCGCCTTCCCAGGTCCCACTATTGCTGTCACCTGTGGGCCATCTTTCAGCACCTGCCCATCACTCTCCCTCCACACTGCCTTCCTTGGCGTTTAGCCAATGTGCGAGGCTGCGTGCTGCTGCCTCCAAACGGCCTTCATCTCATATTTCTGGAGACTTATCAGAGATGAAGCTGGAAGGCCACCGCATTCAGAGAAACTGCTCTGCAGTAGGCTGGGGACACATTCCTGGCTGTCTTCCTGAATGCTTTGGGTGTAGGCGCTGTCTGTCTATGCTAACAAGCATGTGTGTCCTTAAATGTGTTTATCTGTGTATGTGTGTGGGTGTGTTACAGCCAGTATGTGGGTTCCTGCATGTGAACATGCATTTGACATATATGATGCCACCAAGGAATGTCTTCCAAGCAGTATATTTTGGTTTAAAATAATTTGTCCTGCCCCCTTCTCTGTCCACTCCAGCAAAAGGCAGCAGCCGGGGCAGGGGAGGGTACCTCTCCTGTTGATGGGAGAGAAGGGCCTGGCCACACCCTGAGTATTTACTCTGCCTTTGCCCCTGGCCTGCTCTTGGGCAGCTCAGCTCCCACCACGTCAAAGGTGGTCGCCTTGAAGCGGGGCTGAGCTGTGCTTGGGAATAACAGGACGAGGGGCCAAACCAAAGAGATGGCGAATGCTTGCAGGCCAGATGTGGGTTCACATCCAAACGTCAACACTTTTTAGTTATGTTGATTTTGGGAAAATCAATAAGCCCCAATTTCTCAAAGACATAGAGTGACCCAAGATGAGGCCGGAGAAGAGGGCAGACTGGCCATCTGGGTGAGAGACGGAGCATGTGTTAGTCCTAAGGACAGCAGTGAGAAGCTGCAGCAGCCCCGTCCAGTAGAAACTTTCATGATGAGAGAAATGTTCTGTGTCTGTGCTGGCCAATATGGTAGCCACACTTGGAATGTGGTTAGTGCAACTGTTGGAGACATATTTTAGTTTTTTTTTTAATTTTAATTTTTTTTTTTGGTAGTACTGAGGATTGAACCCAGGGGCATTCTACTTCCGAGCTACACCCCCAGCCCTGTTTTTATTCTTTATTTTTGAAACAGGGTCTCGCTAAGTTGCGGAGGGTCTCACTAAATAGCTGAGGCTGGCCGTAAACCTGTGATCCTCCCAAGTACTGGGGAGCCTCCAAGTACTGGGATTACAAACCTGAGCCACCATGCCCGGCTCAGATTTTAGTTTTAAATTTAAATTCACATTGCCACATGTGACTAAGGGCTCTTACATCGGATCCACCACTAGAGGGCAGCACTATAGGGTTTCAAGCAATGAAAGTGGCACAATCCACTTTAATGTAAAAGTGAAAGCATTGCTGAAATGAACGCATCGCTGACTCGGTACCCCAAGTGCATTTTTTTCTTTTGGATTATGAATGCCAGGCCTGGGAATGATCGCCCTTCTTCACAGGGACACTGGAGGGCAGCAGTGGACATTTCTTAAATGCCCAAATGCACGGTGGCTTCTTGAGTGAGTCTCTGGGCAATGTTTTTTTTTTTTTTTTTTTTTTTTTTGCAGTACTGGGGATTGAACTCAGGGGCGTTCTACCTCCGAGCTATACCCCCAGACCTATTTTTCATTCTTTATTTTGAAACCGAGTCTCACTAAGTTGCGGAGTGCCTCACTAGGTAGCTGAGGCTGGCCGCGAACCCGGATCCTCCGGTCTCAGCCTCCCGAATGCTGGGATTACAAGCGTGCGCCACCACGCCCAGCCTGGGCAATGTTTTACTTGTGGCCAATGCCGGGCCAGCCTCCTAGGGAGTGGCCAGAAAGCTGAGCCCTGTCCTCTGCCTGAACTGGGGGGCTGTAGGGTACGGATGCTCAACAAGCAAATCCAAGACTCTTTGGTTGGTCTCTGCAGAAGTCGGGCTCTCAGCTGCTCAGTCTGTTTGGAAACCAAATTCAGGGGGGAAAAGAGGAAGAAGAAGAAGAAGAAGAAGAAGAAGAAGAAGAAGAAGAAGAAGGAGAAGGAGAAGGAGAAGAAGAAGAAGAAGAAGAAAAAACCAGTCCTGAACTTGGATGCAGGACACCTGAGTCTGCAGCCCAGCTTGGCTCTCTGGCTGGGATGTTGGGCAAGGTGCATCTCAGGACCTCTGGGTCTCATCTGTGATGCACTGTCACTGTGGTGTTGACAGTGATTCTGTCTCTTCTGGCCTGGTGCAAGGAGCTGTGCCCACACTGCCTCGTCATCTCCTTTTGGCTATCCCATAGGGCCTCATGTTAGTCAGCTTCTTAACACTGTTACAAAATACCAGAGGTAGTCAACTTTAAAGAGAAAAGGGTTATCTTGGCTCACAGTGTTGGAGGTTCCAGCCTCTGATTGATTGGGTCTGTGGCAAGGTAGCATGTCATATGAGGGTGTGTGGCCGAGAAAAATGTCATCAGCCAAGGAAGGGGAGGGAAAAAAAAGAGGTGGGAGGGATGGGGATCCCATAATCCCCTTTGAAGACACTCCACCAATGACCTTAAAGACCTCTTGCTTGCCCTCACTTCTTAAAGGCTCCACCACCTTGGGGACCAAGCCTTCCATGGGCCTTTGGGAGGCATTCAAGACCCCAACTCTAGCAGGCCCACATCGCCATGGCTTCAGTGTGCGGTTGAGGCTACTCAGCTCCTGCCAGGTGAGACGATGAGGCCATCTACCCAGATCGCAAAGCTGGCTGGTGGCAGAGCTGGGGTTCGTAGCCAGGTGTGTCCAACTCCAAAGCCTGCGCCCTTTCTGCCTCGTCGTGCCAGTTGGCAAGGGCAGTCTGCCTCTCGGGTGGTGGGGATGGAGGTAGTGACGACAAAGAGCCGGGAGGGGAGCAGGAGCGCGAGGCTGAGTCTCCTGCAGCCACAGTGGATGTTTGCAGCACTGCCCTGCCTGGGCGCCTGACCCTGGGGCCTCCGTGTCCTCACCTGGTGTATGGAAGTGCAGCGATCAGTATTTAAAAAGCAGCAGGCATTTAGAGGGAGGCCGGCGAGGTCAGGGAAGCTCCAGGAGAAGGCGGCCTGTGGCCTGGGAGGAGGGCCTCCAGGATGCTGTGTGGATCTGTCGGAGCAGAGCCCCCTAGTGGAGGCCAGAGGAAGCATCACGTGGGAAAGTGCAATAAATAGTGGCGTTGTGTTGCACTGGCTGACAATTCACACACCACGATGGGGGTTAGGGTTAGGGTCACTCCAGGGGACTCTGTTGGGACACATGAGGTCTATGACCACTTCTCCCGAGGGGGCAGATTCTTCTGGGCCTCGTTCCTGCCTGTCACTCTTCCGGCCCTCTCAGTCCCCTGCCTCTCTGAGGTCCCACTCTGGGTGGAGCCCTGCTGGGGGCTTCCCCTAGGACTCCTTCCGGGGATGGATTCTAAAGGTGGAGAGTGCAGGGGGAGGGAGCCCTCGGATTGTCCCAGCTTCAGGACACGATGTCTGAACACCAGTCAGAGCACTCATCCTGAGGAGGTTCACCGACTGCTAGCCGGTCACACACACCTCATGGTGCTGAAAGAACATCTGTCCCGTCTCCTTAGTTGTAAAAAAAAAAAAATGTCCCTCTCATTGTTTCCTCACCCCTAGAAGATGCACCTGTCTATCTTCTGCCAGGACCCTTTGAGGCTGTCCCCTGTGCTAAAGTCACCATCGCTGGCGACCAGGGTGAGTCCTGAGAGGTTGTGTAGACAGCCTGGACCACATCAGGTCTGGGCGTGGCACTGGAGTCCCTGTCCCCCTCCCAGGTGGCATCTGTGTCCTCACCAAGCTGGGCCCTTGCTCTCTCAGGGGCCCCCAAGCACCCATTCCCCAGATGCAGGGGGGGGGGGGTCTGATTGTCTCTCATCTCATCTCTTTGCACAGAAAAGAAACAAATTGGGAAATGTGAATGCTGTGTTTTATACCTTTGATCTCTTTCTCTAAATAACATAATCTTGCTGAAGAATTTGAAGAGGAAAAAGAGCCACCAAGAAATTTTTCTTGCTAAGAAATAATCTCTCCCCTCTCTGTCTCTCTGTCTCTGTCTCTGTCTCTCTCTGTCTCTCTGTCTCTGTCTCTCTCTCTCTCTCTCATATAAAATGATAGGAGGGAGCTGGGAATTAATCTGCACCCAGAAAAGGTAAGAAAAAGGGTCTGCTGTCTCCCAGCTGTACTCAGGACCGGGGAACAGAGTGCAAGGTTCCTTTAGCATTCTGACATTGACTGACTGACTGACTGATTTGTTCAAGTTTTTATCATGTCACTCGTGTATGTGCCAGATGGCACAGAGGACTCAGTGAGGAGAAAAACACAGTCACAGTCTCTGCTGGGTCATCTTCTATGTAAAAGCCAGACTTGTCTTTTTTCATTCCATTTTGCACTCTGTTGCCGGAAGGATATTCCGAAAACACAAAGCTAACAACATCATTCTCTGGCCTAAATCCCTTCAGTGTCTCCCTGTTCACTTAGTTCAGGGAAGGCACAGACTCCCCGCCAGAGCCTGTGGGACCTACCTTGTGCCTACCTTCCATGCTGACCTCCTTCTCACAGTCGCCCCTTCCCCGCTTTCCCATCTGGAAGGGTCTGCGTGGTTTGACCCAGACTTCTCCTCGTCAATAAATTCAGGGTGGGCCACTCTGTCTAGAGAATCCAGCATGTTCTACACCAGATATGTCCAACAGGAGTATGACATGTGCCACATGAGTGATGCTTTCTCATAGACACATTAAAAAAGATAAAAAGAAACAGGCAGAATCAATGTTCATCATATTTATATTTATTTTATTTTATTTTTTTTTGTGGTACTGGGATTGAACCCAGGGGCATTCTACCTTCAAGCTACATCCCCAGTCCTATTTTTTTATTCTTTATTTTGAAACAGGGTCTCATTAAGTTGCAGAGGGCCTCACTAAGTAGCTGAGGCTGACTGAGAACCCGGATCCTCCTGTCTCAGCCTCCCAAGTACTGGGGTTACAAGCATGTACCACCACACCCAACTCTCATGATATTTATTTAAGTCAGTAGATCAGAATATTATCAAATCAGCTGGGTGTGGTGGCACACACCTGTAATCCTAGTACTTGGGAGCCTGAGATAGGAAGATCAAAGGTTTGAGGACAGCCTCAGCAATTTAGTGAGACTCTCAGCAACCTAGTGAGACCCTGTTTCAAAATGAAAAACTAAAAAGGGCTGAGGGTATAGCTCAGAGTTAGAATGCCCCAGGGTTCAATCCTCAATATTAAATTCACACACACACAAAATGATCACATCAACATGTAATTGATATAAAAAGGATCAATAAGTTATTTCACATTTCTTTTTTTAATTTTTATTTATTTATTTATTTATTGGTGCATTGTCATCATACATATTTGTTAGGTACAAACTGATAAAGGCATACATGTACACATTTCTATTTCACATTTCTTTATACTATGACTTTGAAATGTGGTATAAGTATTCTATACTTATAGTATATAAGCATATATACATATATGTATTCTATACTTTTTAGCGTATCTCAATTCAGATGCTAATATTCCATTGAAAACATTTTACTAGTGTTTAGGTTTTATGAAATATAACTTGGAGTAAGGTAAAATATTTAGTTCCTCAGTCTTAGCAGCTACTTTGCAAGTGTGCACTTGCGGTATGTGGCTAGTTGCTAATGTTCTGGGCTGCACAGTTCTGCACTGTTCTAGCCGGGACTGTCCATGTTGGTGAACCCAGGAAGTTTTACACTGTCCAGCCTAGCGTCTTCATCGAGGATGGTCTCCATCAGCGTTTCTCAACACTGATTTTTAGGACGGATAGTTCTTTGTGGGGTGGGGGCTGCCGTCTTGTGCATTGTAGGATATTTAACAGAGTAGCTGGCTTCTGACCACTGGATGCTGATGTCACAACTCTCAAGTTGTGACAGTAACAATTGTCTCTAGACATTGACAAATATCTTCTAAGGGGGAAATATTGGTCTACACTATCCAATGTGGGACTACCCATCCTGGCTAATATGGTATGGTCTATACTCTCCAGCAGGGCTGCCCATGCTGTCAAATGCAGGATGGTCTAGCCTGTCTAGTTCAAGATTATCCCTATTGGCCAATAGATGGTCTATATCATGCCATACAGGACTCCTCATACCGCCTGGGCTGGGGTGATCTACTCAGAAGTCATAAATCTGTACCTCAAGAACAGAACCAGACCCATAGATCAACAATTCTATGTAGCTTACACCGTGTTTCAGAATATTTGAATTAATTGCCAACATTAAAAAATCTGGAGTTTTAGGAGCCGGGTGTGGTGGTGCATGCTTGTGATCTCAGCATTTGGGAGGCTGAGACCGGAGGATCCGGGTGAGGCACTCTGCAACTTAGTGAGACCCTGTTTCAAAATAAAGAATAAAAAATAGGGCTGGGGTTGTAGCTCGGAGGTAGAATGCCCCTGAGTTCAATCCCCAGTACCGCCAAAAAAAAAAAAAAAAAAATCAAAAAAATAAAAAATAAAAAATAAAAAATAAAAAAATCTGGAGTTTTAGATTATCTGGAAATCTCAGGCTTCACCTGGACTCCATTCCCATTTTTCTCTCAGTTGGAACTGAGTCCTGATTGCCCCTTCTGAGTAGGGGTACATGCGCTCTCCACTTTGCGTTCGACGCATCCTCTCCCAACTCATTTCATACAATAGTGATGCCTGTGTGAGCCCCCTAGGCATTTGAGTCTGTGATCCTAGGTCTACACTGACCTATTCAAGTCTGTATGTCAATCATTCTGAGCTGGTCTGGGAGAAGATCTCCAGGAGGCCTGTCCATTTGAAGCAGAAACTAGGGGGCGGGTGCAGTTTTAAGAAATTTCATAGTCTATTCTGGTGATACTTTGATAAAAAGTTGTCAGCCGGATGTGGTGGCGCACGCTTGTAATCCCAGTACTTGGGAGGCTGAGACCAGAGGATCCAGGTTCTCGGCCAGCCTCAGCTACTTAGTGAGACCCTCCGCAATTTAGTGAGACCCTGTTTCAAAATAAGGAATAAAAAATAGGGCTGGGGGTGTAGCTTGGAGGTAGAATGCCCCTGGGTTCAATCCCTAGTACCACAAAAAAAGAAAAATAAAAAAAGTCAGTTGTCTTAGACCACTCGAGGTAGGTTGCCTGCAGCAGGAAGCTCTCTGTAGTAATTTCAGGTCTCCACCTGGGCTTTGGGTCTGCTCACTAGTTCCTGGTATCATTGTCCATCAAGGCAGGTCCTGACTTTGGATGCTTCTTTGGGGACCCAGAGGACAAAAGACACTACAGTCAGTGAATTGAATTAGGTCCTTTCCCCAGAATGGGGTGTGACCTGAATCAGCCTCTGGTTGCACAGTCTACCCTTTGAGAATTCATGGGTCAGGAGGCTAATTTGGATTCCCACTGTGGTGGATGTCAGGGGCCTCTGTCCAGTTCCCTTCTCCAGGGCTTAAGGTGCCCATCCCTCTGCTGGTGAGATGACCAATTCACAAGTGCACCACTGACTCAGCAGGTGGAAACTTCCTTGATCCTTCTAGATGAAAACCTGTGGCCAATGAATGGCCCATGTGCATCCTCTCAGGGCCTGCCTCCTTGCTTCAATTTGGGAGTCTTTCTAGCCCCCACAGGATTGGCCTTGTCTACTACTGTATTATGGGTCAACTTTTCCCTCCACTCAACTCTGTTTTTCTAGAGTTTCCTTATAGGTGTATCTCCCAGGAACACTTCCAGATAAGCCTACTGCATGCAAATATTTCTTCCAGAGTCTGTTTCTGAGGAAGCCGCTCTAAGACACCCATCTTCTTGGCAGTTCTTTGCTAAGATCTGGCATCTTTTCAGCACCAAGAAAAGCATCTTAGAACATCTGGGTCTCTTTATGACTGAAAATTCCATAGGAAAATGGGCTTTCCAGCTGTGGCTCGTGGCTGAGCGTCTGCTGTTTGCTGAGCAAGTCCCTGGATAATTTGGATACTGTTGTGGCCACCTCAGATGTTGATATAAAACAAGGAGAGGCAGTGGGAAGCACATTCTACTTAAATAATCAAACAAAATCCGAATGCTTGTACATCACAGCTGTTTGGGAGGAAACCGCTCCAGCTCCTTGGCTTCCTCCGACTGTGGGCCTTCTGTCTTTTCCAAACTGGTGTTTGTCCTCTGGCTTCACTCAGAAGTGCAAAACTCAGGTTTGGGTCTCCTGGTTAACCATTCCAAACTAGAAGAAGGCCATGCCTTAAAGTCAGGCGACCCCTTCACTTTATCGCCCATACCAAATGCTCAAGTGATATTTTTTTTTTTTTTAAATGTCTGGCCTGGTTTGTCCCCTGCTCAAGAGCTCCTGTGGCTACTCTAACTCATCTTCAGAATAAAATTTAAGGTGTTGGGTCTGGGATTCTGGGACAGCCATGGTCAGGTTCCTTTGTGATTCTCCAACTTCTTCTCAAGCCAGTTCTTAAGCACTCCAAAGCTCTATCCCCAACAAATCACCCCAAGTTTGTTTTTTTTTTTTGAACATCTGCCTATTTGTGTCTAGTTATCAAGGGCCCTGTGTTTCCTCTGCCTAGAATGTGATGGGAGAATGTCTGCTCGCTTTGAATATCAACTTCCCTGGGACGCCCACCCTCGGTGCTCCAGACAGAATTAATCTCTACCACCTCTGGGATTCCACTGCATCTGAAGCTCTTTCTTAGCAGAGCATTTGTCTTGTGCCTTTGATGTCTGCTTTTTGATGGAGGATAAAGAGCACAAGCCCAAGCTGACCAGTGATCAGAGTGAGGGGGGTGTAGATGGCCAGTCCTTTCTTTCCTTGGCTGGGGGGTGGGGGTGGGCTCATATCGTAGTGGAAATGCACACTTCCTTTAAAAGCTGTGCATTGGAAGTTTTCAATGAAAAACGTACACCCTGTCCCAGATGCCTTTGGAAAAGAGCTGTCCCAGATGTCTCTTCCACTCTAGTCTAAATTTTACTCTTCCATTTGTCCCAGGTGTTCTTGCTCTAGGACATGTTGAACTCTTAATAGTAAAAATCATCTGAAGACCTCATATTAAAATAGACTTTGAAAAGTTAGGGAAGAAACTTTCATATCTCTCATCTTTCCTTCCTTCTTTGCCAGAGAATTCCAGGGCAAGGGGGTGTAGAATAGCCTCCAATTTTTCTTCCTTCTTGCCTTCATGCAGTCTGACTATGTTTTCTCCACCCCATTCTAAAGTTTCTACCTCTAAGATACGGTTTACCTCCCAAGACATGGAGGACATCTTGTGATCTTTCTATTTAACAGGCATTTAAATAATGCTTAGTATGTTCCAGGTATTTTTCTCAACTCCTTATAGCTTGACACATACTGTTCTCGCTGGGAAAGCAGGCTCAGAGCCAGATTAAAGTACAGGATGTTCAAGAAGTGGGGGAGTTGTGGGATCAATATTTGGGGAAGGAAGGAGCAGGAAGCAGAAATAGCACAGTCCCGGGAGAGCTCAGCTGGCCCGGAGAGCTCTGGAGCTGGGATGGTCCTTCAGAGCTGCCTGGGTTGGAACAAGGTGGTCAGGCCGTTATACCCCTGCACTGGTCAGTCATTGACACAAGCTACCCTTGGAAGGAGGCGGGTCTCAGGCAAGGCAGTTTTTTTGCAGCTGAGGCAATCCCCAAAGAAGGCTGACAGCTGAAGTCTATCTCCTGGCAGCACTCCCAGCATCTGGGGAAAGAGGGATTCTTTCTTTCTCTCCCCTCCCTTCCTTCCTTCCTTCCTTCCTTCCTTCCTTCCTTCCTTCCTTCCTTCCTTCCTCTTCCTTCCTTCCCCTCCTTCCTTTCCTCGATCCTTCCCCCTTCTTTCTTTCCTTCCTTCACTTTCTCTTCTTTTTATAGAATTAGGGGGTGTTCAATCCAGGGGTGTTCTATTTCTGAGCTACACCCCCAATCCTTTTCATTTTTTTTTGAAATAGAGTCTCACTAAGTTGCAGAAGCTGGCTTTGAACTTGCAATCCTCCTGTCTCAGCCTCTCAAGTACTGGGACTACAGGCATGTGTCACCACTGTGCCTGGCTGAGATTTTTTTTCTGATGGGGAATGTACATCACAGCATCCCATATATTGTCTCATTTTTTCTCATGACAATCTAATGAATTGGTATTATTATTGTCTCTGCTTTACAAATGAGGAAACAGAGGCTCGGAGAAGTTAACATACTTTGCTTAAGGTTGCGTGGTTAGGGCATGGCAAAGCAAGATTCCAACCCAGGTTGATCAGTCCCAAAGCCTTTGCTCCAAACCAGCTTTTGTTTTATTTGAGTGGCCCTCAAGACTCTCGCAAAGTCATCACTTCTAAAAAAAAAAAAAAAAAAAAAAAAAAAAAAGAGGCCCTGAAATGTTTCCTAATAGCTATGCTGAATTAAAAACTATAAACACTTAAAAATCAGACTTGATTAAAATTTGAGACCAGAGGCTTCAAGCTTCAGCAGTAGGTGGCTTGTGAGGGTACAAATGCTTTTGAGGATGTAAAACCCTGGATTTAGCCATTAGCCTTTATTTAGATAAACGAGAGAAGCGCGGCAAATATTTACATACCAGTTACCATGAAATTCAAGTTAAATCTGTATTTATTCTGTATCTTGTCATCATAAAGTGGATTTTCTGTCCAAGAATATTTCCTAAGGGGACACAGAGCTTCCCTGAAATATTGAAAGGTTTATTTTACTAGTTCCAAGGACTGTAGACTTTTACATTTGAGACCGTGAATATTTGTTATAGGAAACAAAATTTATTAGGATGTTTGTAGAAAACTGTGTTTGTTCACTTGAAGTCGTAAACTAAGATCTTCAGAAGAGACTGATTTTACTCCCCAACTCTGTGAAATGAGCACATGTGGACCTTGTTCTAATGAGCTTGACCAACAACACAAAAGATGGTGCTGATTTCCAATTAGGGACGCAAATAAAGCCGTTCGTCCTTGGAGGAAGATTATTTGGCAAGGAAAATAAACAACTCTAATGGAAAACTTGAAAACACAGTGCAGAGCCTGGATTTTCCATGAAAAAAATGCCAGGGGCGGTCAGTGCAGCGATAAACTGACCCTCTGTAACTGGGGTCTGCCTTTCTGCCCACCTGCTCAATCCTGAACCATGAGTGCTACGTTCAACTCCAGGGCCATTGTCAGTTCTGTTATCAAGGTGGTTTGGTGTGGGGCGATATAAGTCGAATTGTTGTCTCCCTCCTGAAAAAAAGATATGGTGGAGTCCTAACTCACAATCCCCCAGGATGAGATCTTAGATGGAGACAGGGTCTTTACAGAGGTAGCCAAGGTAAAATAAAGTCATTAGAGCCAGGTGTGGTGGCATATGTCTTGTAATCACAGTACTTGGGAGGCTGAGACAGGGGATCGCAGGTTCGCAGCCAGCCTCAGCTACTTAGTGAGAGCCTATTTCAAAATAAAGAATTAAAAGTAGGGCTGGAGGTATAGCTGGGAGGTAGAATGCCCCTGGGTTCAATCCCCAGTATCTCATAAAAAACAAAACAAACTTACAAACAAACAAAAAGTCACTAGGGCCAGGTGTGATGGTGTACACTTGTAATCCTAGTACTTAGGAGGCTGAGATGAAAGGATCACAGGTTCAAGGAGAGTCTCAGCAATTTAGTGAGACCCTGTTTCCAAATAAGAAATAAAATTGGTCTGGGGGTGTAGAATGCCTCTTGGTTCAATCTCCAGTACGACACACACACACACACACACACACACACACACACACACACACACACATATACACATCATTAGGGTGAGTTCTAATCCAATAGGACTAGTGTCTTTATAGACTTTTTTTTTTTTTTTTTAAGTTTGGTGGTGCTGGAGATTGAGCCCAGGGGCATTCTACCTCTGAGCTATACCCCCAGCCCTATTTTATTCTTTTGTTTGGAAACAGGGTCTCGCTAAGTTGCTGAGCTCCTTGCTAAGTTGCCGAGGCTGGCTGAGAACCTGTGATCCTCCTTTCTCAGTCACCCAAGTACTGAGATTACAGGCTCCCGCCACCACGCCCTGATGTCCTTGCAAAGAGGGGCAATTTGGACATGGAGAGAAACATTGCATACTGGGAAGATGATGCAAAGAGACACAGGAAGAAGACAGCCATCTAAGCCAGGAGGAAGATCTGGGGCCAATCCTTCCCTCCAGCTTTCAGAAGGAAGCAACTCTCCCAACAGCTCGATGCCCAACTTGCAGCCCCCAGAATCACAAGACAGTCAATTCCTGTGAAAGACGCCAAGTTTGCAGTGCTTTGTTCGCACAGTCCTAGCCAGCGAATACAGGGCGCTTTCCTGATTTCTCTCATTTTCATGCTCTGGGTTTTGAAGCAACTTCATTCTTCTCATCCTGCATATACTACCGCAAAGGGGCAGAAGTAGCTTTCTAGCGAGGGTCCCATCTGTCGCAATGACTTTCTGAAAAGCCATTTAACACCTGCTCCCCGTCCTTGTTCTCCTGGAGTTCCTGGGTGGTACCACCTTTGGGGCAATGATCATCATCATAGCCAGTGGCCCCATAACTGTGATGGATACTGCTGCCACCTCTCCTGTCCCTCTGCTTCCCTTCACCTGCGACTGCCCCCTATAGGCTGCAGCCCGCCACAGCACCAGTCCAACATGCCTATTAGATCTCCCCCTCTGCTCATGACCTTGCATCTCAGCCACAATGACAGGCTGCTCCAGCATCAGCTGCGCTGTGGGGAAGCTCTGGCGCCAGCCCACCTGTCAGGACTGAGATTCATTTTCTTTCTAGGTTCTTGTTCTTTCTTGGGTATCATTTTTAAATGGAAATTGGCACCAGGTTGATGATAGCAAATCTGGAAAGTGAGAAAAGAAATTTATTTTTCACTGGTGAGCCAGGAAAACGCTTTAAATATAAGCCGTGGGTGCAATTGGGAAGTTGGGCATTGTGAGTGAGAGCTCTCTTTGTGTGTATAAATCTGTGAATTCCAGGCCAGGGCTTTCAATATATGGTTATGGATTGGTGTGTGCAAGTGTAATGTGCCTGTATGGATCTATCTATGGAAAGGTGTGCAGGGCCCCAACTGTAGATTTGTGTGTGTATGTATGGATGTATGTATATGTGTGCACTGTTGTGCAGGCAGGTAGGTGTGCATGTGCCTGCACAAGTGTTTGTAAGTGCATGCATCCATGTGAGTGTGTGGATGGTGATACTGGGTCTGCAGCTGGCAAGGGAAGGAACAGAACTGGGACTAATTGGGACATGGGATTCTGGAGGAGATCTCTGGAGGCATGAGTATCCAGCTCCTCCCGCCCAGCCCAGTGCTGCCCGAGTCAGTTGGAAGCAAAGTCTATCTTTAGAGGCAGATGTGCTAACTTCCAGCTCCCCCAGTGAGCTGGCCTGGGTTCAAGTACATGGTCTCTGCTGAGAGCTTGGAGCATGAATGGGGTCCCTCTGCCAGGAGCCAGGCTCCAAAAGTTCCTCTGCATTGCATTCTAAGGTGTTGGGGAAGGACACCCACTCTGACTCATACCAGCCAGCTCTTGCCAGAGGCCCAGGCCACGCCCATCGGTCACCTGGGCCTGTTGTGGTCATGGCCCAAGAATGGCCCTTAGGTCTCCCATTGCCTGGTTGCTCTGATTATTGGCTTTTGGTTTAGCAAAGTCACCCGCTGGACCTGTTGGACCTCTCACTGTCTCTAGCCTTCCAGGAGAGAGAGAGAGAGAGAGAGAGAGAGAGAGAGAGAGAGAGAGAGAGAGAGAGAGAGAGAGGGAGAGAGAGAAAGAGAGAGAGGCAGAGACCCAAAAGGTTCTCTGGTGCTTTGGTTGTACAAGTCCTCAGTGAACTCTGTCGACACTGCTGATGGAGATTGGTGGGGTAACTTGACTTTTTTGTCTTCATTTTGGCCTGAGGCTCTTTTCTTTCCCTGGTCTTAGCGTTGACCTTCTTGCCAGATGAGAAACTCCAACCCTCAACCCTCAGACCATACCCTCAGCTGGATCGGCCTCTACCCCCATCCTGAAGCAGACATACATATCATGGTCCTTTCAGGCTGCCACAATGGAACACCACAGATTGCGTGGTGTAAAAACAACAGAAACCAGTGTCTCAGGTTTCTGGAGGCTGGAAGCCCAAGATCAAGGAGCTGGTCAATGCAGTACCTGGTGAGAGCCCACTTCCTTCTTGACAGATGACTCTCTTCTTGCTGTGTTCTCTCATGGCTAAAGTGGGGAGGTAGCTCTCTGGGCACTAACCCCATCCAGGAGCTTTCCTCCCTCATCACCTAATTACCTCTAAAGGCTCCACCTCCAAAGGCTTTCACATTGGGGATTAGGATTTAGCACATGGATTTTGGGCAGGATACAAGCCTTTGGTTGCCAGCAGGCTGGTTTACACAGGATTTAGTCAATTTTCATATCCAATCTTGCCACATTTAGAAAGTATCAACCCTCCAGGGTAGGGTGCCAGGCTCCTCAAAGGGGAGGAGACTTATGTGGTGACAACCTAATGGGCGTGGCTCAGTGATTCTGCCCAAGAGATCTGAGGACAAGCCGGACTGAGGAGTTCAGGGTGCGTTCTCCAGAAATTGGAGTGCAAAAGGCACATGACTAAGGAGCAGGGCTCAGGATGCCCCTTTGAGGGCAGATGAATCCCTGCAGAGGCAGACCTGAGGGGTGTAGGTGATAGTGACCCAGAAGAAGAGATGGGCAGTATGGTTTCTCCAGCCACCTGGTACAGGTGCAGCTCTGGGGGCACCTTTCTTATTCTGCATATTCTTGGTCATTTGTGACCCAGCAGTCACCTGGCCTTC
Source organism: Graphiurus murinus (assembly GCA_004027655.1). Lineage (NCBI taxonomy): Eukaryota > Metazoa > Chordata > Mammalia > Rodentia > Gliridae > Graphiurus > Graphiurus murinus. The sequence continues at coordinate 57,892 of PVLC010001583.1, read as the reverse complement.
TAGCTCCTTCCTCTTCATCTTTGTCTCTTTGTCTCTCCTACAGAGCCTGGCACAGATGGGGACTCAAGCAGGTGTTGAATATCTGTTCCTCCCAGCTTTCATCCTGCCCTCATCTGCGTCACTTTCAAGTGCCTTGGGACACTAACCTTTGTTCACAAATAGTCTGCCCCACCCACCCTTTTCCCCTTTAAAAAGTAGTTTGATTTCTAGGGGACAGAGCCAGGGACCAGGTTGTGGGACTTTGGGGAAAGTCATATGACTTGGGCACAGGGCTGCAAGTTAAATATAGCCAGCTATATTTGAACACCCGGCTATATTTGAATTTCAGATAAATAAGTACTTTCTTTAGTTATTTGGGACATACTTATTTTTGTGGGTCCAGTTGTGTCTCCCCAAAAGATTAATGTCCTTATAAGAAGAGGAAAAGATGGTTGTTATAGATACAAGACACACCGGGAGAATGGAATGACATGTCCAAAAGCTCCAGAATCATGGGAGAAGAGAGAAAACCCCCTAGTTTGGGATACTTTGTTACAGCAACCTTGGGAAACTGATACATTTATAGAAATTATTCATTGTTTGAAATTCATTTTTTTTTTTGTGGAACTGGGGATTGAACCCAGGGGCATTCTACCTCTGAGTGACACCCCCAGCCCTATTTTATTTTTCATTTTGAAACAAGGTCTCACTAAGTTGCAGATGGCCTCACTAAGTTGTTGAGGCTGGCCACAAATCTGCAATCTTCCTGTCTCAGCCTCCCAAGTACTGGGATTACAAGCATGTGCTACCATGCCCAGCTCATAGTTTGAAATTCAAATGTAATGGGGCTCTTAGATTTGTCAATTCTGGCACCCTGACTCAGGGACATCAGCATCGGATTTCTTATCTGTGCAGTTACTGAAGGAATGCTCCCTTTGTCCTGGTGCAAGGGCTCCCTGAGGTCCTGGGAGTGACGGCTGCAGATGTGAGCTTGACTTGATCATCTATTTTTGGGACCCCAGGCTCAATTCTGCAGCCCAACTCAGCATCAGGGGCTCTTTCTTCATTGAAGGTAGAAGACCTGAACTTAAAACCTCCGGTTAGCCCTGTGGTCTGAGGAATGAGGTCTGATGGCAGCCTGACCGTGTGGCCCGGGCGGGCAGAACTCCTTAGACTTTGTGAACGTCAGCCTCCCTGTCTACTTGCCAGCTAAAGGGGATGGCGTCTGGGTGCTCGTGGGCTGTGGCTCTGGGTGGTACTTGAAGGGCCACTAGCTTTCCAGGTGACCTCAGTCCCCCTATCTGTAGGAGCTCTACCCTGGGGTCTCTAACAACTCCTTCTTGAAGCCTCTGTTCTGAAACGAACTCTCAATTTACATCCCGATTTAGAGCAGATTCCACTGGAAATAGACAGAACCTGCCGGCACCGCCTTGGCCATCTGTGACTGGCAGTGTTGGGGATGTCAGGCTTCTAGGCTGGCCTGCCGTGGGGCCTCCTCTCTCCTCCTGAAGGGCGCTCTGTGCAGGCAGTGGCGGAGGAGGCCAGGGAGCCTGGACGGGGCCTCCGAGTGACCAAGTGAACACCTGGCAGATCTGGATGTGGGCACAGTCTATCCAGTGGTCCCTGCCTTGTGTGGACACACAGAGGGGTTTCGTGGAGGTGGGAGGATGGCTGAGGGAGGTGGTCATTAGCTGTGGAATCTGGGTTGGTTTCTGGTGGTTAGTTTAAAAGAACTAGCTAAGCAGCCCACACGGTACGGTGGGAAGAGCCTTGAGCTGGGGCGCCGGAAAGGACATCTGTCTTCTGGTCCCAGGGGTGCCGCATGCTCCTGGGGTTGTCACCTGCTGTGTGACCCTCTGACTCCAGTTTTCCTGATAAAGTCTAATGCTGACAACCACCTCTGGGGCACACGGCCTCCAGAGATCTCAGTGAAGGCGGAACCTCCAGCCTGGTGACTTTATCCGGCAGAGCTGGCCAGGCTGCCCTGGAGATCCCAGAGGCAGTTGCTCCCTCCCTACTGCCCCCTGGATGCTCTCAGCCTACACAAAGAGACAGCTCGGGAGGCCAGAGTGGGCTGGACCATGGGAAGGGGGAGACAGGGCCGAGAATAGTCTGGAGGGGTCCAATGGCACAGGGTGGAGTCTGGGTGGGCCCCTGACACCCATCAGTGGCTGAGCCTGCACAGCGGGACTGTTACCAGCAGCCACAGCTGGGTTTGAGTTTTAAAGCAGCATGGAGACCTCTGAGGGTTTCCTCTGAGGCAGGCACTATTCCCTCAAAGCTTTTCTGGGAAGAGTAGAGAACAAAGATGTCTCCCGTTTACCTGGAGTCCAGGTAGGCTGGAGGACGGCCCTTCTTTCCCTGGCTCTGGGGCCACACACTTGTCTGTGAAGCCCACAGTCAGGCCTTGCCTCCCCCTCCCCCAGAGTGCTCCCCCTCCCCCATCAGTGTCACCCTGTGGTTCCCCCCTGACAGCTGCCTCCTCTGCCTCCTCCGCTCCAGGAGGTCTCTGTGCCCTGCTGGAGACGTACAGAGATTGGATGCGAAAGGCCCGTGGGGTGAGCAGATTACCATGCACGGGGAGAAGCCTGGCGCCAGGGGGGACAGCTGTGCCACGAGGTCACCGGCCCTCAGTACCAGCCCCCCCCCCCAGCCCCCATAGGCTGCGGAATGATCGGGCTTGACATGTTCATTTGCTGCCTGTTAAAAGTCCATTTACTGGGCCTGAGCAGGCGCCGGCGGGGCGGGCTTGTTGAAGCCTGGCGTGGCCCAGCTGCTGCAGCTGCTTAACATGCAGCAGAAATATTAGTCTCTCCCAGAAAGAGGCTCGACTGCAATTGTCTTTGGCCCATAGACGTGACTGGGCTGTTTGCCTACATTCCGTCCGGCCCCGCCTGGCTCAGCCGACCCTTCCAGAGAACTCTGGAGTCTGGGCGTTGGCTGACCCTGGTCCATCTGGGGATTCGCCCCCTGCACGTTGATGGGGAAGAATTCTATCCCTGGGTGGCAAGGGAAGAGGTAGAGAGTGTGGGGGTGGGATGTTCTGGGTCCATCACCTCCCTCCTGGGATCAGCCTCCTCCCTTACTCAACAGGAACTGAGCCCCTGCCCGGCTTTGCTTCTAAACCAGCTCCTCCACAGGGCAGCGCTGTGAAGGCATCCCAGTCTGGACCAGAGGGGGCCAGCCGCTGCCCCCCAGGTCTCTCCTTGCCCATGGCTTGCTGCAAAGTCAACACACCTGGGTGTGAGCCCTGCCTGACCACATTGCCTCCACCGTGCAATGCACGTTGGCTGTGCCGGGCTCAGTGCTGGGGGCTGGGGGCTGGGGGTCACAAACAGGATGGTCAAAGTCATGCACCTGTCATTAAACAGAGTAATTTCAGTGTCAAGTGCTGCAAGCAGATCCTGTGGCAGAGAGTGACTGGGGGCTGCACCAACCTCACGGTCATGCCTCTGAGAGGAAGGGACACATTTGAGCTGGGACCTGAACTGCTATGACCCTCAGGTTCCTCACCGTGCAGTGGTTGTGGAGCCCACCCCATGCTGTGATATGTCAGAGAGACGATGTGTGAAGGAGTCTGCATGTTGCAGAAGCTGGGCCTCCCCAGGCCTCTGAGCATCACACCACATGGTGTCTCCTCATGTCTGCAAGTCAGGACTTCCCAAACCTGTACACGATTAAAACCGATCTGAGGAGCTGTTAAAAAAATACAGATCCCCTTATCCAGGTGCAACGATGTGTCCCAGCTACCTGGGAGGCTGAGGTGGGAGTATCATCACTCCAGCCCAAGAGTTTGAGATTGGCCTGTGCAACATAGTGAGGCCTCATATCAAAAATAAAGACAAACAAACAAACCCCCCAGATTCCCAGGCCCACTCCCACCCCTAGAATTATCCATTAGGGTTAGTGGGTTCAGTGGGACCATGGAATCTACATTTTTTTTGTGTGTGTGTGGTACTGGGAATTGAACTCAGGGGCATTTTACCTCCAAGCTATACCCCCAGCCCTATTTTTTATTCTTTATTTTGAAACTGGGTCTCACTAAGTTGCAGAGTGCCTCACTAGATAGCTGAGGCTGGCCGCGAACCCGGATCCTCCGGTCTCAGCCTCCCGAATGCTGGGATTACAAGCGTGCGCCACCACACCCGGCTGGAATCTACATTTTTAAGGCACCACAGGGGACCTGGGTAGCATAGGGAACACACTTTGAGAATCATGGCTTACATACTCTGAGGGACCCTGTATCCCTTCTCGAACCCCTAAGACTCAACTCTAAACCTGGATGAGCTGCTCTGAGACATGAAGGCCTGTCCGGTCTCAGACCTAGACAGTGTTTGCTTGAAGACCATGGGAAAGGCTACTTTGAAATGGCCAGCTGCTCAGAATCACAAAGTGTCCTGAATTTATTAACACACAGAATGTCCTCCTGATGAGTCTGATGGGGAATATTAAGTACCAGCATTGGCCTGAGAATGAAGCTTGGGGGGGAGGTGAATGCTGGGTCTGGCAGGCTGAGGGGGCGCAGGGTGTGCTTCCTTTGTCAGGAGAGGAAAATCAGTCCCTCCCACAGAGGTGGGCCGAGGGTGGGGGAATGGGAGACCTCCTGGGTGTTCTTTGGCTACTCTGAGAAGTCGGAGGCTCAGCCAGGAGTCCCCTCCATCTTCCTTCTGCCTTCCTGGTCTGAGGCTGCTCACAGACGGGGGCTGGGTGTAAGTCATCCAGGTTCCTTCCGTGTTAATGGCATCTAATCAGCATGTATCACACACGTTAACGTAATAACAGCTGCTAATTATACATCCTTGCTATTACTCCACTGCCGGTTGTAGGAATAGAAGCAGGGTGATTTTGGACCAGGAGAGCTACCCCCTCTCTATCCCCATATGTTATTTTATTCATGGGGCTGCTACTTTTTTTTTTTTTTTTCTTAATTGCAGAATTCAGTCCTGTTTGATATTTGTCTTGACTTCCTGCCTCAGCCTGGGCCTGCCCCACTCAGCCAGCTGCCGTGTCTTGCTATAGGCTGGCCCTGGGGAAATGAGAGAGGGGTCCACACCGTCCTTGCCTGGGGGGGGGGGTTCCGGCCAGGGCCTTGGGGAGGTGGACCCAGAAGCAGGCACGGACAGCTCGGGCTTCCTCCTCCTGTACTGTTGGCTGCAGCCCGTTTCCTGCTTTCATAGCGTCTTTTGGTGACTTTCCCCGATGGCCCAAGACTTGGCCCTTATTCTCTATCCTAGCCTGGACCTACTTAGACAGTGACAGGGCAGGGGCATAGCCCCTTCTCCTCCACCCCCAGCAGCTAGGCCAATTACTCAATCTCGGTACCCTGGCTCTGCAACCCCTCCTCCCAACCCACTTCACCTCTTCCTAAGCCCCCTGGGCCTCAGTTTCCCCATTTACATAATGGAGACACGAACCACATCTACCTTAAAGGGTCCTAGAAAGGATCAAGCCAATGGTTCTTGGACTTGGTGGCACATTTAAAATCATCAGGGTGATTCAAACAAGTACCAGTTCCCTGGGTCCACCCTGAGTCTTACGTGGACCAGTTTCATCAGCAGGTTGGGGAGAGGGGACTGGGCACAGGCATTTAAAAACAGCCCCCTGGGTGCAGCTGGGAGTGAGAACAACTCTGGTGTGGGAAGCATTCAACCCACGGTCTGGCACTCCGCAGGCCTTTGACAAGTAAGAGCCAATGTTTCATTATTGTTTGTTGGGTTGTAAGTATTAAATGGCGTTACATGTTCAGCCACTCATTTGTTAAAACCAGTGGACTAAGAAGAACTTCATTAATTTAAAATAATCCTTATTAATAAGAGAAATATAAGTGTGGCCTTGTAAAGGGTGGATTAGTAGGGAAAAGAAGATGGGTTTTGGCATCTCCTCCCCCCACCATGCGTCCAGGAAGGAGGCGGAGGGGATGGAAGACAGCATGCTCTGGAAGGTAGAGGTGAAGGAGGTTGATGTAGCCCATGGAGGAAATTTCCAGGACCTGGAAGGGTGCAGGGTTTTGGTGTCTTCCTCACGGGGCTTTGGGGGAGAGGTAGCTGGCCCTAAGAGGCTCTGCTTTGTGAAGCATGTAAGGAAGCTATGGATCCTGGCCCCAGGGACTACCTGACCCTGGTTGTCCTAGAGCAAATGAAGGATCTTGCATACCGGCTATGAGGCTATGAACTCAAGGTGATCAGAACTCCCAAGGACAGGAGGTGTCACCCTGGGGATGGCACCCCAGCGCAGCCCAAGGAATTTAGATTAGACTTCTCATCATCTTGGGGTGCAGGGTCTAGAGATGGATTGAGCTGGCTGATGAGCAGATCACAAGGCATTTGTGGCACTGCTATCAGGTGGCATAAAATCCATACCTATTAGTCTCACAAGACAAAAACAGCAGTGAACTATAGAATAGGGCCACTGAGCCATGGCTGCCCCTGGTAAAGAGGCCTGGAGCCCCTGTCTGGGGGAAGGGTAGGATGACTTGGAAGGGGGCACCTGAGATGAGACCAGGGGTACCTTTGGTCTCATCCCCAGAGCAGGATTTCAAAATAGGGCCTTGGAGGTTGCGGGGAGAAGAGGTGAGTCCCTCTGACCCGAGGGCAGGGCTGTGCATACTTTCTAAGCATGGGTGGGGATTTAGGATGACCTTGTTAAAAACAGAGAGCCCTAGGCCTCATCTCCGATTTGGCCACAGTCAGTTTGGGGACCTGGGAATCTGTATGGCCAGCAGACTGGCCTGTGAGTCTGATGTTCACCCAGTTTGAGAGTCATGGGGCTTGGGGAGAGACGCGAGCCAGAGCTGTCCCCAGGAAATGGGGAGAATCCAGCCTCCCCACCTATCCTCCCCCTCCCCCTCCCACCTTCACCCCTGCTCTGTAGGCCATAAGGCCAGCTTTGTTCCCTTGGGAGCACATTGCAATCCCCCCTCCCTGCTCTTGGAGCCTACTGTGGGCTCCCCCTTCCCAGCTGGGGCTGCTCTTTGCTGTGCAAAAAGCGTGTGTGTGTGTGTGTGTGCTGATGCTCCGTCTTTTCTTCTTGGGTCCATTTCATTCCCCTAATGCTCACACAGGATGCACCCCTGCGCCGTCTGTTTGCAGGTTATTTTTCTCTCTGAAGAGCAGGCTGTCAAAAACACCGAGCAAATGAATGGAGGGGGAAGAAAAGCAATAACTTACAGAAATTAGGAAGATTCCAAACCTGGTACAGGCCTCGGGGTGCTGGCTCAGTCAGCCCATCTGTGTTAGTCAGCTTTCTGTCCCTACAAGAAAATACTGCAGATAATTACCATCTAAAAGAAAATGTTTATTTTGGTTTATGGGTTTTGGAGGTTCCAGTCCATGATGGGACTGTTTGGGGCCTGTGGCAAGGTAGCACATGATGGCAGGAGCCTGTAGCAGAGTAAAATTGCTTGCATCACGCTTCTGGGAGCAAAAAAGAAAGAGGACGAGGACAAAGTCCCACAATCCCCTTCAAGGGAAAGTCCCTCAATGACCTAAAGACCTCCCACAAAGCCCCACCCCCTAAAGGTTCGGCCATCTCCCAATAACTCCATCCTGGGGATGTCTTTAACACATGTCCTTTGCAAGACATTTAACATCCAAACCATAGCACCATCCCACTGCCCAGGGGTGGGGCCGCTCTCCCTGGTCTAGTCTAACGGTAAGAGAAGCTAATGGGCTGCAGGGCTTTGTGCTCAGCACCACCCTCACCAAATGGGCTCTCTCCGTCCTGCATCAGCTTCTCTAACTGTCCTGTATATGACATCTGCTCCTTCCCAATCATCTACACCTCTCATTGCCCTGGGCCAGCATACCACATGGCCTGGCCTTGGAGGACTCTGAGCTTGCTCTCCCTCCACGAGCCCTCTGTTCTCCAGGGGTTCCACGTATCCTTCCTTGCTGTGGTTGGGGTTTGAGATGTCCTTCAAAATGCTCCTGTACTAGCTGGGCGTGGTGGCGCACGCTTGTAATCCCAGCATTCGGGAGGCTGAGACCGGAGGATCCGGGTTCGCGGCCAGCCTCAGCTACCTAGTGAGGCACTCCGAAACGAATTACTACAATAAAAAATTTAAAAAAAAATAAATAAAAGTTTTATGCACAAACAAAAATAAAATAAAATAAAATTAAAAAAAAAAAAAAAAGAATAAAAAGGGGCTGGGGGTGTAGCTCGGAGGTAGAATGCCCCTGAGTTCAATCCCCAGTACTGCAAAAAAAAAAAAAAAAAAAAAAATGCTCCCGTGCTGAAAGCATGTTCTTAATGCAGCGAGGTTAAGAGGTGTGATTGGAGGAGGTGGGTTCCTAGGGTCATGGCTGTGGGAACTGTGAGTGACCCTCTGCCCCTTCTCCCCTCTATCTGCCTCCCACCACCATGCCCTGAGGACCTGCTGCCCTGGTTCCTGCTTGGGAGAGGGCAGATCAAGGACTGACCTCTGAATCATGAGCTCCAAATAAATCTGTCTTCCTCTAAAGTTGCGCTTGTCAGGCATTTTGGTCATAGCAGCAAGCATGTTGACTGACATACTCGTAGGGTGTGGGAATGACTCAAACCCATACTTGTCTTGGACAGACCCTTCTTCTTGGCACCTTGGCTTCTGCTGATTCCTCAGCCCTGAGCATCTTTCCCCTCAGTGTCCAGTGCACCTGCTTCCCCAGGTCCAGTTGAAAGCCTTCTCCTGCCCACCCACCCCCTAGCCCCTTGGTGGCCGCCAGCCTCTGGGCTGGTAGGAACGCCGTCTCCTTTAGTGCTCCCGCTGACGCTGGTCTTGAATCCTGAGCACCTTTTGTGCTCTGCCCTCTTTGATCTTTCCCATTTCTGTATTTGCTTTTTCCTTACTATTCTCCTCCTTGTGTCTATCAGGGACCTGGTGATCAGTACCCAGGAGGTGCTCAACTACTCTCCGTGGCAAGACTGTGATGGAGAACACACCTAGCTTTTGAGACCTTGAGGGGAACCTCACATTTGCCTGCAGGACAGAGGTATTATGACCTCTAGTAATAAAACAAGACTGTGGTCTCTCTTCTCTAATGGTGCCCAACTCAAGCGTCTGTCCCTAAGAGGAGGGTTCTTATTGAGTGGCCAATGGTGGCCAGCTGGCCATCGATCTGGATGTTAAACTGGGCTCTTTTACTGGAAACTGGGCCGAGGGACCAGACTTAATGTCATCTAGCTGGGGGAGGGACTGATGTTCCCCTTAGTGGAGCCAGAGACCCCTCCCGAGGGGTCCTGCAGAATAAGAACATGGATTTGGGAGTAAGATATCTTCATGTTCCCATCTTAGGCCTGCTACTGACTGGCTGTGTGACCTCAGACAAATTCTTTAACTTCTCGGAACCTCAGTTTCCTGGCTTGAGAAACAATATTCCTGATACCTTTAGAGTTGTTGGAAAAATTGAGGATAACATCTCTAAGTACACGACAGCTCCTAGGAGCTCAGTAAACACTACGTAGTGTGATTATCATTATCATCATTCGCAGCCCTGATTTTTAATTTTTTTTTTTTTGCAGTCATTGTTGTTCCCTCCAGCTGTTGGTGCCTGTGCTGGGATCACCCGAGGCCGGGAGGCAGCCTGAAGAGCTATTTTATAATTAGGTTGGCAGATGCAGGATGCAACGGACCCCCTGCTGGGGATCACAAATTAATTAGTGTCGTTCGTGGAGGAGGAGGCCCTTCAGCAGGCTTGATGGGGACCAGCCAGGCCCCGTGTGTCTGACTTTAATTCTCGCGGCTCTGCTGAGTGGTGACCCCCCTAACATTAGCAGGAGGCGGGGGCGCCTAGAGTCTGCAGGGGACCCAGAGCCACAGAGGATGCCCCTGCAGGCTTATCAGGAAGGGTGGGGTTCATTCGCACCCAAGGGCTTGGAGAAGGTTCCCCACCCTACCCTGATGTATGGCCTGTGCATATGCCTCAGTTTCCCCACATAGCCCTCCACTCTCCAAGTCTATCTGTCCTCTGTCAGGGCCGGGCTGCCTGTTATCATGCTGAGAAGGCTCCCAACAAATCACTGGGCAGCACCCATCCATCTTCCTCTTGCAGCCTCGGCAGCCCAGAATCATGACTCGTTCATAAACAACAATGTCAGCTCCTATTTATGTCTGGGCCATGGAGGAGCACGGGGCTCCTGGCATAGATTTTCCCCAAGGATGCCAGCCTGGCTCCACTCTCCTGGGTGGTGAGTGCGCTGGTGGCACACCTGCCTGCCTCCTCCTGGCCTCCAGTTCTGTCTGTGTCCGGCCATGGGGGGTTGGCCTTGCCGGGCCATGGACTACTTGCTTCACTGAAGATTTGTGGGCAAGCGGCTGTTACTCAATTAACATTTGTAACATACTTCTCCAAGTCTCAGGGTGCTGAGCCAGTCTCGTCACATAGATTCATTACCTCGATTACCAGCCTCAGTACACCCAGGTAAGGTTATTCCCATTCCCATTTTATAGACAAGGAAGTGGACTCTCAGGGATTAAGCTGGGTCAGAGCTGGTAAGGTAAGCTGCTGAGCTAGGACTTAAACCAGATTGTTTGACTACACACACACACACACACACACATTTTAATTGAGAGGTAGAGGTGGGCATGGTGGTGCATACCTGTAATCCCAGTGCTTGGGAAGCTGAGACAGGAGGATCGCAGGTTTGAGGTCAGTAGCAACAACTTAACAAGATCTTTAGCAACTTAGTGAGACTCTGTTTCAAAACAAAAATTAAAATAGGGCTTGGTGTTTGGCTTGGAGGTAGAATGCCCCTGGGTTCAATACCATACCACCAAAAACAAAACCAAAAACTCAAAACCAAACCAAAACAACAGCAACAACAATGGCAACAACAACACCAACCCCCCAAAGCAAAACAACAACAAACAACAACAGAATTGAGAGATGATTATGACACAACAAAATCCATTGCTCCTAGGTGTTCAGGTCAGTGAGGGTTGACAAATGTGTTCCCCCAGGTACCTGGTTCTCCAAGCAAGATGCAGAACACTTCCTTCATTCTTCATGCTGCTTCTGCATTAATTTCTACCCGCCCTGTGGAGGCACCTTGTTCTGATTGCTAACACCAGAGGTAAATTTTGTTCCTGTATTTTGAAAAGATATTATATATTATTTAATTTACTCCAAATAATGTTTTTGAAATGTATACATATTGTTGGATCTATCAACAGTTCATTACTTTTATTTTTGTTTTCCATTGTATGGATAGATCAAAAACCACAGTTTCTTTATTCCTTGATGTACTGATGGGTATTTGGGTTGTGTTCTGTGTTGGGCTATAGTTGCTAAAACTTCTATGAACATTCACGTACACAGCTTTGTGTGGATCTATATCTCCACTGCTCTTTGGGATTTGGGGGGTGCAATTGCTGGGTCACAGGCAGGTGAAGGGTTAACTTTATAATTGCCAAACATTTTCTGAAGTGGTTGTGCCATTTTACACTCTTGCTAGCAATGTGAAGGAATTCTAGTTGCTCCACATCCTTGCCCACATTCGATGGTGTCAGTCTTTTCTTTTTTAGCACTTTAGTAAGCAAGTAGCATGCAGTATCTCATTTTACTTAATTTTTAGTTTTGTTTTGTGTATTTGTGATTTCTAATGCGGTTCAGCCTATTGTTAAGGTGCTTATTAGCCATTCATATATGTTCCTTTACAACATGTATGTTTCGATCTTTCACCTATTTTAAAAATTGGGTTGTTTGTCCTTTCATTATTGATTTGTAGGCATTCTTGGTATATTCTGGATGTGAACATTTCCCCTAAGCCTCTTGTTTCTTTCTTCCTTTTTTTCATGCTAGGGAATGAACCCAGGAGTATTCTATCTCCAAGCTACACCCATGCTCTATTTTATTTCAAAACAGGGTCTCACCAAGTCGCTGAGGCTTTCTTTGAACCTGGAATCCTGTCTTAGCCTCCCAAATACTGGGATTATAGACATGTGCCACCATATCCAGCTTCTGCATTTTCTTAAAGCTATCATTGGTGAGCAGAAATTTCCTGCAGCCCCTTCACTTTTGATTATAAATGATCTTTGGGGGTGTGAAATGAGACCATAATGTGTCCCCATGATGTAAAAAATACAGTAGACGCTCAAAAGAGCTATTTCTTTTGTCTTGCCTTCTCCTGCTCAGGCCTTCCCAGGTCATTTCCTCTTAGTGAGGTAGATATTCTCTCCATCCATCCATCTATCCATCCATCCATCCATCCATCCATCCATCCATTCACAATGTCACACATTCCTGAAAGCCCAGCTCAGCACAAGATTCTGGCACTAAGCTTCGTGGAATGCCCTGACCTATGGAAATAATCCAAGTGCTGGGTCAATATCAGTGACTCTTTCATATGGGCCTGTGTTGTCTCATTGACTTCTGGGGGAAGCTAGAGATTGGCAGTATGTGGAGAAAGATCAGAAGACTCACCTATAGTTATTGGCACAGCCAGGATAGTCTTCAAATCCATGGGCAGCTCTCCAGGTCCATCATTGCTGACTTCATCCAGGCCTCCTAGGACTTCCCTGGGCCACTCTGTGCCCCGTCCCTGCTCACTCACTCCTCCCAAATCTTCTTAGTGTCAGTGACTCACAGGGCCTGCATTTGGCTCCCAGAATGGAGGACTTAATCAAGCACCGTCCTGCTTGCCAGGGGCTCATAGACCAAGGGACTCATGCATCCTCCAGTTGTTAGACTACAAAGTGGTGAGGTGTGCGGATACAGCAAATGGCTGCATTGGGTGTCAAGAGGGGAGACCTGGAGGGAGCTGCCTTTTCTGCCTGGGAAGAGGTGTAGGGGGACTTCAGGAAAGCCTTCTCAGGGAGCAAGAGTTGAGTCAGGGCTTGGAAGAGCATGACATTTTCCAGGTAGATAGCTGCATGGAAAGAAAGGGGTGGGGGAAGGGAGAGAGAGAGAGAATAGTATATACAGGGAAGAAAGAGTACATGGCCCAGCATGGCCAGTGGAGGCAGAAGGGATGCTGGGAGGTTGGTAAGGTGGGATCACAAGACGTTTGGTCTGTCAGGTAAGAAACTTGGCTTTTAATCTGAAAGTGATGGGGGATTTGAAGCTGGGGAGGGCGTGTCTTCTAGGGCTGGGAGCCCGCCCGAGAGCTGTGGAGAACAGGAATGGGGGTGGGCTGCTTTAGAATAAGGTCTGCAGGATATTCTTCTAGCAGCTGGTCCAGGTGAGAGGTGACCACGGCCTGATCCAAGGCACAGGGTAAAAGACAGCAGGGACATCTGCACCCCAAGCTTCACCCAGGGAGCTGCTGAGAAGCTATAAAGTAAAACAAAACAAAACAAAACACAATTGTCATGACAACACTGTAACAATCTCTGTCTGAAAAGGCCAATTAGTGAGTTTAATGGAAAGAACCACCATGCTCTTTAAATGGCGACAGGAAGAATCCAGAATGTCTGACCAGCAGCACGTGGTTGTGCTTTGGCCAGAGAGTGGCTTTGGGATGAGCCAGTGGTAAGCTGGTGCAGAAGCCTGGGACAGGAGCTTGGTAGAAGCTCAGGGAGCTTGGAGGTGGGGGCAGGGAGGAGGCAAAGCCAGTTGGCATCTGGGCGTTTAATGTGGTCACACAGATGTGGGTTTGCCTTGGCCTTTGAAGTTTTGCTGTTGACTAAGCCCCTAATCTTTCTAAGCCCTGGTTTCCTCATCTCTCAAACAGGATAACAGCCTCCGCCAAGGCCTTGCACGGGATCTTAAGTACCAAGATGCACACAAAGAGAGCACTTGGCACGCAGCTCTTCTCCATAAGTGTGGAATTCCAGGACATCCACTGAAGCTACCCGAAGCTTCTTACAGCTGCTGCTTTGCCCAGGATGTAGCCCAGCTGTCGGGCATCCAGTTAGTGTAAATGTGGGAGCTGTTTTTTAGGGAAATCGACCCCCAGTGCTGTGCATTCCCTCCTGGAATCCATGTAGCATCAGAGGCCCTGGTAGGGCCTTGCCAAGAGTTATTTGTGCCTCTTTTGGCAAAGCCCCTCCTATTGCCCTTCTAGTTAAACAGCCATCATCCTCTGGTGGGTTTCTGGGCTGTGTGGGCAGTTAAACTGCTGAAACTACTAAGGCGGTTTCTCCCCCAAGGAGCTCTTCTCTCTCTCTCTCTCTCTCTCTCTCTCTCTCTCTCTCTCTCTCTCTCTCTCACTGTTATTCTACTTCTGAGCTATACCCCAACCTTTAAATTTTTTTGAAACAGAGTCTCACTAAGTTGCTGAGGCTGTCCTTGAACTTGCAATCCTCCTGGCTCAACCTCCCAAGTTCTGGGATTACGGGTGTGCAGAGCTGTGCAGAGAGGGTTGTTCCCACGGCACCACTGCCCTGGAGATGTCTCCTGCCCCATCCTGCATGAGCTGTGAGGTTCCGCCGCACTGGGCCTCCTCTGTGGCTTCTGTGGCTGGTCAGATGAAGCAGGGCGTGAAGCCGCCTGGCTCAGAGGACATGCCTGTGCAGGGCGGTTCTGCATCTCCCTCCGGGCCTGTGGGGCTGTGGGAGGCTCAGGCTGGTGAATAACCCTGAGATTGCCTGAAAAAACGCTGCTATTACCGAAACCCAGCAAATTCCCTACCCCTTACCTCCAAGGCAAAAGGAGTCAGAAAACTCTGATAAGTGTCTTAATAAGTGGCTGCCACTGGCTCAACAATAGCTGTTACTAACTATCAATTATTTAGATATGGGAAAATGGGGGAAAAAAGCTTTTAGGGACACTTTGAAAGCCCACATGGTGTCAATAGCAGTATTATTAATTTCCAGATCCAAGATAATATTTAAAACATTGGTTACCAAAGTCTTTAGCAGGGAAAGAGCCTTCATAAACATTCAGATTCTGAGTTAATGAAATTTCCATGGGCCTCCAGGGCACAGTGCAGACCCTGCCTCCAGCATTGCTTGCTGTGGGCTATCTCAGCTTGAGGCTTGGCCCAGAAGCCGGTCCAGTGCCCTGGCTTCTCTCTTTCTGCTTACACTCTCACCCCTGCTGAGTGCCCCTGCCCTTCGTGGCCAGTAGGGGAAGCCAGGGTTCCCGGCAAAGGGCTTCTCTTCCAACAGCATAAAACCCATGGAGATTTTCTATCTGGGATTCTTACAGAGGCCTGGCTTGGGGATAGAGCGGCTGGTGACTGACCTGGAAGAGTGGGCAGTGTTCACGAAGCCTGGATATCTAAGCGATGTTTGGGTCCTTCCTCACCAATCTGCCTCCCTCTTAAATGAGAAAAGCACAGTTACATTTTTGGGGGAACACATGACCTCTTTCAGGAAACTTTCCAGAGGAATCCTCACCCTATCCATGACTCCTGCCTGGGCTTTTGGAGCCTGCCTGGCGACTGCCCCAGGGTCTGGCATTGCCTCTGCAACCAGAAGGAAGCCAAGGACTGTGCTCTGCTGCACCCCCCTCCTTTCTTAACACGCCCCACCTTTATTTTCTGAAGCACCTCTGATTTGCAGAGAACTTGTGCTTGGGGCCGTGGGAACCTGGGGGTCATGGGAGAGAGAGATAAAGTAGGGCAAGAAACGGCTCCTGCATTCAATTTGGAGATGCAGGAATTTGACTCAAGTGTTGCACATTTGCTGAGAGGTCATCCGAGAAACAGTGGGCTACTGGAAAAAGAAAACAGGTTTGGCGATGGAGTCTTAGCTCCACCTGGAAGAGCCGGTGTGAGGTTGTGCTACTGACACCTGCCAGGGCTCTAAGGGCAGCCTTAAGCTACCCATGCCCTGTATCGAGAATCACATACGGGATGGGAGAGGAGCTCTCTTGGCTGCATTCCCTCCAAGCCCCATGTCCCAGGTTAAACAATTATTTTTTTGTCCGTCTTTTCAAACCGCATCCCAGCCCAGTTAGAGCAGTCTGGGGTGCAGTGCCATGATTTATCCATCACAGGGATGAGGGCTCCATCAGTGTGGGGCTGGTAGATAGGCCCCATTCAAGTCTCTGAAGCATGCCTCCCAGAGCTTTGCAGGGAACATTGGCAGATGTTGGGGGGTAAGATGTTGAGGTGAAGGAGGAGGGGCTCTGGCTTGAGCCCCTGCACTGGTGGGGCACCTTTCAGGTGGTGGGAACTCCGGTGTGACTTTTGGTAGACGTTGGCTGTGATTTGGGCCTTGGGGCCACTCTAAGAGATGAGCTATCCATTGAGCAGGTGGCTACAGGGGCCTGGGATGTAGTTACACAGCACTGGACCCTGGGAATGGGAGAGTTCCAGGACAGGACAGGACATTGCTTTCCATAGGTAGCTCAAATGCCATTAAGGGTGGAAGGGTCACAAGGGGATGTTACTACAGATCCAGGCGCAGTGTTTACAGTGCTGGGACCCAGGGTGAGAAAGGGACCCCTTTGAGAGCTCCATTACCCTGTCTTGGTGAAGGAGGTGGCTGGTGGCCCTCCAGCTCTTGTCCTCTTTTAAATGTGGAGCAAGCAGAACCTGGGCAGATGCTTTCAGCAGGCAACAGTGTCCAGCGCAGTTCAGCTCACTGTTTTCTGTCAATACTATTTTTACACCTTTTGCAGCAATACACAGTTTCCTTCAAGTACATTTATTTAAATTAAAAACAAGGCCAGGCATGGTGATGCACACCTGTAATCTCAGTACTTGGGAGGCCGAGACAGGAGGATTTCAGGTTCGAGGATGGCCTCAGCAAGTAGTGAGACTCTCATCAACCTAGCAAGAGACCTTGTTTCCAAATGAGAAAAGTAAAAGTTGGGCTGGGAGTGTAGCTTGAAGGTAGAATGGCTCTGAGTTCAATCACATACACACACACACACACACACACACACACACAAATTAAAAACAAAGGGAGTCATTTTAAAGAAAAATATTAAGTAAACGAGAGTTCAGGTTGTATGCAAATATGGCAAGGATCCAGATGTTTGTCCCAGGATGGCTGCAGAGGTGGAGAACATATGCTTTGGAGATCTGGGCTCTGACTCCTCCTTGGGCCTCTCTGAACCTCAGTTTCCCCACCTGTAAGCAGGCCTAATAATACCTTCTCAGGAGGGTTACTAAGAGGACCAAATGAGATACTGCATGCCAAGAGCTTAGCACTGGGCCAGGCATACAGTAGGTGCTTGATAAGTGTGTATTGTTAAAAGCGTTAGCTTGAAGCAAGGGTGGATGGGGCTGGAGAGGAGAGGAGTAGCTTTTATGCTCCCCTGCAGAGTAGGGGAGCAGGCTCCTTGGGCGTGGAGGATGCTGGGAAGTGGGAACCCTGAGGGATGCACAGGGAAGGACAAGGAAACCTACTGGGTGAAATCTGCAGAACAAGGCAGCACAGCCCATACACCCCTTCCCCAAGCAGGAAGACAGTAGCCCTGCTTTCAAGATTTAATTCAGAATTACAAATGCTCATGAACAATGGGCGCCTTGGAGATTCCTAGCATGGAAGTCCACGCTTTCCACTGAAGTTCAGTAGTAACACACCAGTGAGAATAGCTTTGGCAGGTGAGAATTACAGCCATCCTCTAACTCACAGGCAAGAGGGCTGCACTTGAAAAACAACAGCGCGCTTCCCAATTTGCTCATTTGTTTGTTCATTCATTCATTCATTCTGTATTTATTGAGAGTGTACTGGTGCTAGTATAGTAGCCTTTGCTACAACCGGGAGTTCTTCTATCTCTGGTACAGGTCTAAGTTTAGTTCTTTAAAAAAGAAATTCCAGGATCCCTGTCACTTGGACCAGTCCAAGAATTCTCATGTTCATTTACTTCAAGTATTTATATAACAGTAGACCCCTCTCTCTCTCTCTCTCTCTCTCTCTCTCTCTCTCTCTCTCTCTCACACACACACACACACACACACACACACAAAACTTTGATTTGCGTCAACTGCCTGTGCAGATTAATCTTGTTGATCTGTTGTTTACGTTGCTCTCCAACCTTCAGGCAGGAGACACCAAACACCCAGAGCTCAGGGTTAAGCACATTTTCCGGAATCTGTGCTGCAGCCAGGAGCTGGCCCAGTGTCCCGAGCCAGCCCTTTCCTGCTTCCCATGGGCAGTAAGCTGCGGCCATGTAGCCTCCTTATGGCCCTCCCAGCCCCATCCAGTTCTGCTCTCCAAGCTGCTGCTGTTCTATGTTCCTGTGGTGCTGCCTTCCATCTTTTTCCGTAGCTGGGCCACGCCATGCCTTTCCTCCTCTATGAAGTCTTCTCCAGGCTTTCTAACTCTTCCCTGCTCTGAGATGAACCCCTGTATCATGGCCCTATATCATGAGTTTCTTCACCTTCTCAGTGCTTTCTGTCCATGAGCTCAAACCTCCCCTGTCCAGGCAGGAGCTAAACTGATTTTAGTTCAGTTGCTTGCCCGAGGAGGGTCTGAATACTGCAGGTTGGCTCCAGGGCCCTGAAGCATCCCTCTGCTCCTCCTGATCTTCTCTCTGGTGCAGCGCTAGGCTCAGGGGGAGCTGGGGAAGGCGATGACTTGAACCTGGGAAAGTGTCTTGTGGGCATTGAGCAAGTTTAGCCATGTTTAAGTCAGAGTCGCTGCTGCTACCTGTCCTGGGCTCCTGTGCATGTCTTTGTACAAAGCCCCCCTCTGATTCCCCGAGCACTCACTCTGGCACTGCAATGCTGTCCCTCTTATGCTTTAATTCAGAGAGTTTATTTATTTTGCTTTGCTTTGTTCCCCAAAGGATTGAAGAGGACCTCCAAGAAAACATTCAATAAAGTCATAATAAAATATAAATAAGAACAATGAGGCAAGGTGCGTTCACATCATTTCGCTGTGTTTTCTGTGTCCCATGCTACCCATTGCATGTTCTGAGTAGGACACGCCATACTTTGTGACCTCCGAGGTTTCAGTGTAATGATGCAAAGTTCTCCCAGGCTCCCTGGAGCATGTACGATCAGATTTGCATCCCAATCAAAGTAGCTAATTTGAAAGGCGAGTCGCTGCCAGCCTTCCCTAATCCTCTCATCTCCCGTTCTTGATCAGCTTCCTCATGCTGACTAGCTGGCTCTGCCCACTTGCCTTAACCCTGTGGCTTGGCAGGCCTGGTGAGAACGTTGTCAAAAGGGGAGATGGCTCGCCCCTGGTGAGTGGAGCGGTGGCAGGTGCCAGGAGAATCAGCTTGGGCTAAGGAGCCTCCTAGCCTTCTCTTGGGCCCAGTGGCTGTGCCTGACTCCTTGGTCTATGGAGTCATGGGGCACCCATCCACCCAGATCCCCCGGATGATGCACACCATCTGCTGCTTTGATTTGCTTCCCTTGCAGGAAACATTGTCCTGATGTGTGAGCCCTAGGATCCCTGTGGGGCCAGGGGAAAGGGCAAGGATGCTGAGTTGTGCTTGCTGGGAGGCTGTGGGGCTTGGGAGACAGGAGGGAGCTGGCATGTGTGAGCCCAGAGGACATCGGTGGTGGCCAAGGTGACACTTCCCTCTTTCTCCCCTGAAGCAGCTCATTAAACCATGAGTAGCCCAGAATATATGAATATACAAGGGGACCGAGATTGCACATGAGTAGGCTCGGGTTAGCAGACTTCAGAAGACCATTGTGAAGGATGTGCTACCTGTCATTCCTTGGAGGACTTGGAGAACTGGGTTGGAAAATTCTTGTGTGTGTGTGTGTGTGTGTGTGTGTGTGTGTGTGTGTGTGTGTGTGTGTTATTAGAGATTGAACCAAGGGCCACTGAGCTACACCCTGAGCCCTTTTTATTGAAACAGGGTCTTGTTAAGTTGCTGAGGCTGGCCTCAAACTTGAGATCCTTCTGCCTCAGCCTCCCAAGTACTGGGATTATAGATGTGCACCCCTGGGCCCAGATCTGGGTTGGAAAATTCTAAGAGAGGAGTCTTGGAAAAGGCCAAATGGAATCCCAGCTTTGCTGTTGATCATCTAGGTGGCCTTGGACAGATACCAACCCTCCAAGCATCTGGAATGGGGCTCACGATACCTTCCAGGCAGAGATACTTGAGGATGATAAGATGATATTTGCAAAAGGCCCAGCACCAGGGTGAGCCCGCTGGTGCCCTTCCCATCTCTTGCTTGGAAGAGGAACCCAGTCCCAGCCCATTTGTGCTGCTATAGCAAGCACTGTAGATGGGTCATTTATTTTTTTATTTTTATTTATTTTTTCGGTACTAGGGATTGAACTCAGGGGCATTCTACCTCTGAGCTACACCCTCAGCCCTATTTTTTTAATTCTTTATTTTGAAAAAGGGTCTCACTAAGTTGCGGAGGGCCTCACTAAGTAGCTGAGGCTGGCTGTGAACCCGGATCCTCCACTCTCAGCTTCCCAAATGCTGGGATTACAAGCATGCACACCACGCCCGGCTTAGATGGGTCATTTATAAACCAGAGGTTTACCTTTTCACAGCTCTGGAGGCTGAGAGTCCAAGGTCAAGGTGCCGGCTGACTCTGTGTCTGGAAGAGCTCCGTCTCTGCTTCCAGGACAGTGCCTTGTCACTGCGTCCTCTGAAGGGACCAGGCACTGTGTTCTCACAGGTGGACAGGTAGGAGGGCAGAAGGGAAGGCAGCTTTCAGAAGCCTCTTTCATACAGTCACTAATCTCATTCTCGAGAGTTCTGCCCTGAATACTATCACATTGGCAATTACTTTTCAACACATGAATTTAGGGGACCCTTTAGACCATAGTAGGTCTGGATAAGAGGAATTTGAGGATTCTCCCTCCTTCAGAGCTGCAAGGCGTGGGCAGAGCTCACTGATGAGGTCTCCGCAGGTCAGGGGTCTGACTTGTATTGGGTGTAGATAGACATGTAAATGGGTGGTCACCACAACAGAAGCATGGGACGTGGGTGAATTCAAGAGGATGCTCTCGACCAGCTGGGGATGGACAGAGGGGTTGGCCGGTGGTTAAGGACACTGGGTGAAGCAGGCAGGGGAGGGGACATGCCAGACATATGGGGTGCATGGGAGAAGGCTGGGAGGAGTGAGATGGCTCCGTGTGGTGGAGGATTAAGGACTAAAGTGGGCCTGGAGCACAGTTTTTGAATCTCAGAGAGGAGGCTGGATTTGTAGATAGAGGCAAGATTGTGCCCTGATTGTCAAGTCAAGGGGCATGGGCCTGGGGCCTTCTTAAGCTTCCTGCTGGCCCAGTCCAGTCCTCTGCCCTCTCCAGTCTTGGTCAGAGCTATAGATTAGGACACCAGAGGCTTGCCCTCCCTTCCTTCCTTCCTTCCTTCCTTCCTTCCTTCCTTCCTTCCTTCCTTCCTTCCTTCCTTCCTTTCTTCCTTCACTATAAATTGAACCCAGGAGCATTCTACCTCTGAGCTACACCCCCAGCCATATTTTATTTTTTTATTTTGAAACAGGGTCTCACTAAGTTGCTGAGGCTGGCCTCTAACCTTCGATTCTCCCATCTCAACCTCCCAAGACCAGGATTATCAGCATGTGCCACCACACCCACCTACCCAGAGACATTTTAAATGCCAGTCTTGCTTTCCTGTATGCCAATCGTAAATCCACTGAAAAAGAAATCCAGAAAACAATTCCACTCACAATAGCACCCCAAAAAATAAAATACTTAGGGATAAACCTAACCAAGGAGGTAAAAGACCTCTATAAGGAAAACTATAAAAAGTTGAAAAAGGAAATTGATGAAGACCTTAGAAGATGGAAAGATCTACCATGCTCTTGGATAGGCAGAATAAATATCATCAAAATGGCCATCCTCCCAAAAATGATCTAAAGATTCAATGCAATACCCATGAAATTACCAAGGTCACTCCTCACAGACATAGAAAAATCAGTCCTTAAATTCATTTGGAACAACAAAAAGCCCAGAATAGCCAAAGTAGTTCTTAGCAACAAGAACCATGCAGGAGGTATCACAATACCTGAATTCAAACTCTACTACAAAGCCACAGTAATAAAAACAGCATGGTATTGGCACAAAAACAGACACACAGACCAATGGAGCAGAATAGAAGACCCAGAAACAGACCCATACACTTACAGCCAACTGATTTTTGACAAAGGAGCCAAAAATATACATTGGAAAAAAGATAGCCTCTTCAACAAATGGTGCTGGCAAAACTGGTTAACCATATGCAGGAAAATGGAAATAAACTCCACTTTCTCACCCTGCACAAGAGTCAACTCAAGGTGGATCAAGGGCCTGGAAGACAGACCAGAGACCTTGCAGCTACTTGAAGAGGGCATAGGCCCAACACTTCAACACATAGGCACAGGTAAAAAGTTTCTCAACAAGACCCCAAAAGCACAAGCAGCCCAAAGGAAGATCAATACATGGGATTGCATTAAACTGAAGAGCTTCTGTGTAGCAAAGGAAACTATCAAGAACCTCAACAGAGAGCCCACAGAGTGGGAGAAAACTTTTGCCAGCTACTCTTCTGATAGAGGACTAATATCTAGGATATACAAAGAACTCAAGAAACTCACAACTAAGAAAACAAATAACCAATAAAAAATGGGCAAAGGATCTAAATAGACACCTCAAAAAAGAAGAAATACAAATGGCCAATAAATGTATGAGGAAATGTTCTACATCATTAGCAATCAGAGAAATGCAAATCAAAACTACCTTGAGATTTCACCTAACTCCAATCAGAATGGTAATCATAAGAAACACAAACAACAACAAATGCTGGCGAGGGTGTGGAGAAGTGGGAATCCTAATACATTGTTGGTGGGATTGCAAATTAGTGAAACCACTTTGGAAAACAGTATGGAGGATCCTCAGACAAATGGGAATGAACCTACCATATGACCCAGCAATACCACTTCTGGGTATCTATCCAAAAGAATGGAAACCAAACTATCAGACCGATGCATGTGTATCTATGTTTATAGCTGCACAATTCACAATTGCCAAACTATGGAAACAGCCAAGATATCCATCGACAGATGAATGGATTACAAAACTATGGGATATGTACACAATGGAATTTTACTCAGCCATAAAGAAGAACAAAATTATGTTATGTTCAGGGAAATGGATGCAACTGGAAAACATTATGTTAAGTGAGACTAGTCAGTCACAAAAAGTAAAAAAGCATATGTTCTCCCTAATATGCTGATGCTAGGGAGAAGATGGGGCATAAGAGGGACTCCAGATGAAAAAGGAGAAACCCTAGATAAGCAAAGAAGTTGACTTAACTGAAGGTGATGAATGGGGTGGGGGGCACCCTAATGCACATGATGTACTTTCACAAATATATCAAAGTCAATCACTCAACTGAACTTGAGAAGGAGGGAGGGCGAGGGAGTGAGGTGGGAATTGGAGAAGGGTTAAATGAGAAACGCGTGCATATATGCCTTTATCAGCTTGTACCTAACAAAGATGTATGATTACAATGTACCAATTAATAAAAAAATACTAATTTTCATGGTTTTATGGCTAGAAAATGATTCTTTAATATTTCTTTTCTCCACATATATAGCCTGGTCAGTGTAATAAAAAGATAAGCATGATTGTTTTAATGGCAATAATAGGTGATTACTGTTTAATTTTTTTATTCACTTTCAAAATTACAATTTTTTTTAGCACTCTTGAAAAAAAAACCAAAATGCCAGTCTTCCATGGTTGGCAGGCTGCTCATTGCCCTAACCCACAGATAGGACCATGTCAGGCTTCTGCTCAAGACCCTTCCCTGGCTCCTCATTGCCCCATCCCTGACTTTCTGGCTGATCTTCAAGGCTTTGTGTTATCTGATCCTAATCCCCCCTCTCCACTTCCCTGGCCTGCCTTCCTCCTCTCCCACCTCCCTGGTACCCTCTTCTTCTCACCCTCCTTTACCTGACACAGGCCTGCTTAGCCTCTGGGGCTCAGCTCTGGTTTTGCCTCTTCCAGAAGCCCTTGCCGACACCCCCTCGCTGTCACCCTCCTGAGTCCCCTGGTCCCTTCTCTTCCCCATCTCAGTGCATTTCACCCTCGACTCTGTGTGGCTTCCACACCACCTCAAGTCAGGGCCAGGTCTGTCCTATTTCCTCTGGGCCCTGAACCTGGCAGTGTCTGGCACGTAGTAGGTACTTATCAATCCTTCTGCACGAACCAATGATTGAGCAAATCCAGAGAGGCCTTTCATTTCCTCTCAGCGTCTTCTCACTTCCCTGACCCCCCAGCAGGAGAGTTGCAGCCCCCAAGGTCACTGTAGAGACCCTGGAACTAAGATTCTACCACTTGGATTCGGCTCTTATTTTTATTCTGTGCGGTCCTATTTCTGGATTTTCAATTCCATCACCCGCTACACAAAAGCACCCCACGTTGCCATGTCCCTGAGCCCACCCACTCTGTTTCTGATGCTGGCAACCCTCAGCTCCTTCAATAGGAGGACGGAGGACTTTTCATCTTCCCCGGCATAGCTGTCTCATCAGCGCTTTTCAAAGCTGCTTGAAAGCAGAAAGTTGTGGCTTTGATGTCTCTGTTAGCTTCTCTGCGGGGGACATTCGGGCTCACTGAGGTCGAGGGGCCTGAAGACAGGGAGGTAGCCTCCTTGTAAGATTCGGGGAGGTGTGGAGGGCTGAGTGCCAATCAGCTAGGACTGAAGGCGCAAGGGGACTCCTCCATTGCTGTCTCTGGGGTCCATCCTTGCCTGCCTCAGCCAGCAGGTTCTCCACTCCAGAGTGGACATAATGGCTTCCCTATGGACCCTGTCTTCAAGACCTGGCACCCAGTCCCCAAGGGATGGAGTATCCATTAACTGCATCTTTCAATGGCGATTGTCGTTGGCCAAAGAGGGGGCCACCTCACCCAAGGTTCAACTTGTTCCATAAAGTGACTGGTTGATGGGGTGGAGGGGGTAGTTGCAAAGGCCCAGACAACTCCTGGGGGCCAGAGCTCCAGAGCTCCCCTGGGGTCAGCCAAAGCCTTCATCACCACCCTCCGCAGCCCACGCTGCCCACTTACCTTCTTCACTCCCTTTCTGGGGTGGGGGTGAGGTCTCTCCTAACCCACTGACAGTAGCATTCTGCATGAGACTCCCCAACCCAGTGCCTGCTTCCAAGGAGCCCACTAAGGTGGATCTGAGAGGGCATGGTGGATCTGCAAGGTGGATCTGAGAGGGCATGGGAACAGGGTGGCTCAAATAGCATCCTCTATTGCAGATACCGGGAACACTGCCCGTCCCAGCTGCCCCTTCCTTCCCTGGGCCCCCTGGTTCCTGCAGGCCCTGCAGTGGGTCTTCATTGTGGCCTGGGACATAGGCTGAGCCCTTTTAAAAGACGCCATTAGCAGGGGTCCCTTTGACAGACCTCCTGGGATTTTGCATGAGAGAGGGACAGGATTGGGAACAGTAGCTGGAGGGAAGCCAGGCACAGGCTTATTAGGAGCTGGGCAAGTTGTAACAGTGTCTGGGAAAAGCTGTGCTGGGATATCGCTTGGCCATCAGGTCTAGGAAGCATCCTGCATCCTACAGATGGATCCAGAAGGGCCACATCTGCAAAACAGGATGGCCGTCCTGCCTCTTCCTGTTTACACACGGACACAGGAAGTGCAGGAGAGTGAGCCCCCGACTCTAGCACATAGAGCCACCCTGCTTCACGGACAGCTCAGGACTGAACCCTCAGCTGACCAGGCCTTCCTTGCTTGGGGAAGGGACTGTAAGGACAAGGGTTGACTGAAGGGACAGAAATACCAGGAGGAGGCCTCCTCTCGATCAAATCCCCTGACTTCACTGCTGCCTGCAGTGCCGCCTCAGTGCCCATGGGGCGTCGAGACCACCTTGGCTGTCGCCTGAGGGGCCTGAAGGCCGCCTGGCTGTTGCCAACTTGGCCCCTGGCACCAGCACAATCAGCAGTAGAGCAGAGGGAGGGCTGCCTGGGGACCCTTCCCAGCAAGGGTGGGGCCCTGACAACCTTCTGCCACCTGACAGAGGGGAGGGTGATAGACAGGTGCCAGCTGCCTAGCGGCTGACCTTGCACTAGGCTTTCTGCATCCCCAGTCCCTGTCACCCTCTCCATAGTGCTCTGAGACGGGCTGATTATGCCCGGTTTGGGGATGAAGAAATGAGGGGCAAAAAGTTTAAATAAGTTCAAGGTCACCAGGGCAATGGCTAAGCCAGGATCAGAACTCAGTTCCGCCTGCCTCAGGGCCCTGCTCTTTCTCTTGTGCATCTCAGGGAGTTTGAAACTCACCAGGTGCCAAATGGGGGTGCAGGGTTCAGACCTCAGGAGAGAACCTTGCAGCCTTCTCCACGTGATGGTGAGCTTAATTGCTGCTGCCAGAGGGTCTAAAATGTGCCACGTGCCGTGTTGGGTGGGCTGCTCAGGCCTAATCATCACAGTGAGCTATTGGGAAGTGTATATCATGACCACCCTCCTCTTAGGGAGGAGCTCGGGGACTCCTCTACCCTCAGCCTCTCAGGCTCCCATCGCTCGTTTGCATTTTATATCGGTGGTTGGAAGGATGTTCCTGCCAGTGTGGAGAGGTATACACCGCACCCTGGGATTTCTGGCGAGGTCTAGGGAGACGATGGAGTTTTCTGGATGGGGCAATCCTCCCATCATAGACCAGCATTTTGCTGCAGTCAGCACCTGCTCAAGGCTGGGCTGCTGTCCATTCTCTTCCCGTGGTGGAAATTGGGGAGTGGGCCAGAGGCTGAGCAGTAGCGAGAAGTGAGGATTCAGGGCTCATTTCTGGAGCCAGTCACTGGACACCCTGCTGGTTGGTCTTGGCAGTTGACCTTGGAAGGCCCCACGGCACGCTGTCGGTGTTCCTTTGCACAGTAGCTTGGTGTGGCCTTCTCTGGCCACCTCAGAACTGCGTTATGGGCCTGACCTTTGAGTTCACAGATTACAGGCACTGGCAAGTAGGTATCCTGATCATGGTGGAGTGGAAGGGGGGCAGTCTCTGGGATCAAGAGGCCCTGGTTCCAATGTTGGCACTGCCACCTGCAAGCTGTGTGACTTTGGACAAGTTGCGGAGTCTCTCTGGGCCTTTATTTTATCATGTAGGAAAAATGGAGTTACTCCTAGTTGCTGCAAATCAGAGGTGAACCCTGCCTAGAGGAGGACAGTGGGGTAGTGGGGACACGGGATGTCCCCAGCAATGGGCATAATCGATGACCTTGCAGTTCTTGAGGTCAGGAGTCTGAAGTCGGTCTTGCTGAGTGAAGACCAAGGTGCTGGCGGGGTCTCTAGGAGGCTCTGCAGACATTTTTAGTTTTTAGAAGCTCCTGCATTCCTTGGCCTATGCCTTCCCCTTTTGTCCCCAATACCACCAATGACCAGTTGTATCTTCTCTGTCACATAGGTCTGACTCTAATTCTTCTCCCTCTTCCACAGATCAGGACCTCTGTGATCACATTGTCCCACTTGGATAATCCGGGATAATCTCCCCATCCCAAGATCAGCTGTTTAGCAACCTTAATTCCATCTGCAATTTTAATTCCCTGTTGCCACGTAACGAGGTATATTCACCGGTCCTGGGGACTAGGATGTGGCTATCTTTGAGGGTGATCTTCTGCCAACCGTGTGGTCTGGTGGTGGCCACTTAAACGGCACACCTTTCATGGCCACCTCCCTCTCACTGTGTCACCTGCCCTGTTCCTTGTTGGTGGTCTTTGCATCTCTCAAGTAAACCCCTTGCACTTGAATCTTCGTCTTGGGATCTTCTGGGGGACCCAAGGCAACATGATCAGCAGTCTTCTAAAATAAAAGACACAGTGCCTCGGTCAAGCAAACCTAGGCTCAGAGACTGAAAGCGATGGGTTTCCACTGGACATAGCCCCTGCTGGCGCCTGTCTGGGCCATGAGCAGCTCCTGCCTTGCAGAAGGAAGTTCCAGGGAGGCAAAACTAACCTCCACCCCTGCGTCTTTCTCCACTCCCAGGACTCCTTTCTCCTGCCAGGTAACACACATCACTGTGCTAATGAATGCGCCTTCTCCTCACTTAGCAAATTCCAATTTTAAGCAATTGCTTGAATCAAAGTTATTAATTGGGTCTTTAATATACTTCAGTGTTGAAGCCGGTTTTGATTAGTCTCTGTCACTGTTAAAACTGAAGATACGTTTTTTCCGTCGGGTGGCGATTTTCTTCAACAGTGATTTGGCTGCTAAGGGACACAGCTTTAATTGTCACCAGACATGGGGCCTGTCCTGCACCTTTGCCCCAGCAGCACTCCTGTTCTGTCTTCAAAAGAGTTTTTCATGATCACAGCCCTTGCTGTGACCAGGCACCCAGAGGGCGTTCAATAGCTGATTGAACAATTCCTCTGGCCATTTAAAAATAAAACTTAGAATATACAGAAGAGCATCAGGTCAAAAATAACAATTCCCATATCTCCACTGTTAGCATTTATCATAGTTGCCCCAAATTGCACGGGTATTATGTGACTACCGTGCTCCGTTGCCCATGAAAAAATTTAGAATACAACAGATAAATCTCAGGTCTCTGTCTCTCTAAATCCTAATCCTTTCTCTTTCCCCAGTGGAATCCTCTATAATGAGTTTGATGTATTCAGCCCTGGAAAACAGAAAAGCCTTTCACATGCACTTACATATCCGTAGGAAATAATAACATCCCCACTGGATTTTCCCTTTCATAAATGGAATTACGCGATTCATATCATTCTGCAAACTTGCTTTATTTCGCTCGGCAATGTGATTTGTAGGCCTATATCCAAACTGGCAATTCCAGTTCATTCCTTTTAACTGCCACGTTCTATATTTATCTATTTTTTTAAAAATCCATCCTATTAATGGACATGCGGGTTATTTCCAATTTCTCTTTGCTGTCCTAAACAATGCTGCAACGTGCACCCTCCTGCCTGTGTCTCTGTGGGCATGGGCATGGGGGTCTTTGGGAGACCCCAGGCAGGGAAACTACCACCTCATAGTCAAGGATGCTGTTCTAATTTCCAGTGGGAGCTGCTCTTCAGAGTGGCCGCCCCAATGACATCTCCACTGGCAGCCTGTGAGAATCACCACTTTTCTGTGTCCTCACCTACACTTGATAGCAGCCGACTTTTGCCAGTCTGAGCATGTGCTGAGGCTGCCTTGGAGCCAGATAAGTTACTGCAAGGCTCACCACTGTCCTTTCTCTTAATCCAGAAAAATAATAACAAACTACCTATTATACCTGGTGGTTTCTGTCACCCACATCTCCCCTCATCTGCTTATGGGCAAGGGACTGGCTGGCTAGGTGGGCTCCAGGCAATGGATGGACATCAGTGTGAGGTGTGACGGGTTGGGAAACAGAAGGCGGTGAGCAGAGGGAGGGCAGGGATCCAAGCACTGAAGAGGGAGACCAGGGTGAAGGCTGCTCTGGTGGGGACTGGGCTGGGCTGCTTTGGCAGTGACAGCAGCAGGAACTCCGAGCTGTGACAGCAGGTAGCGTCTCCCAGGGGGCTTCGGCTGGGACGAATGCTGCTGTCTGGAGCTGACTTTCTTGGGTCTGCAGGGCCAGTGCCTCTGTTGGCTTTGCTCTGCGGGCCAAGAGCAAAGCAGATAGTGAATAAAGGTGAGTGAAAAGTCGAGTCGTTGGCGTGTTCCGTAAGCTGTGGTTGTAGCAGAGGCAGTGAGGACTGTCTGTGCGGGGCTTCAAAAAAAACTTGAAATGTTGGTAGACGTGGTAGTGCACGCTTGTGATCCCAGTACTTGGGAGGCTGAGACAGTAGGATTGCAGGTTTGCGGCCAGCCTCAGCTACTTGGTGAGGCCCTCTGCAACTTAGTGAGACCCTATTTCAAAATAAGGAATAAAAAAGAGGGCCGGGGATGTAGCTTGGAGGTAGAATACCCCTGGGTTCAATCCCAGTACCATACACACAAAAAAAACCTTGGAATGTTGACTGGAGTCTGGAGGGGTGTGGCTTGTCATTTTGAAGGGAGATGACTTCAAGAAGGCTACGCCAGACAGGGCTGACATACACTCACTCACTCTGGTGAAGTCACGCAGGGGACAGAGACCATCCACTAGCTCCAGAAATCCAGGGGGAGGCACAGGCGGCTGGATGACTGCTTCCAGGGAAGCGTTCAGCTAAGAGGGCTTCTTGCTTGGGAGGAGAGTCTTGGGGTCTTCCTTGCGGCCGGCCCCGATCCCCTCTGCAGTGAGCTGGGGGCAGGACTGGATGAGAGAAGGCTGGGTGGAGGGCAAGGGAAGCCCTGGGCCCCCATCTACGTCCTTGTCCTCTCCCTTCCTCAGGTCCTGCTGGTCTAGCCAGAGCGTTGGGATGGGGTTGGGGAGGTTGGCCACAAGCCCAGTGGTGGAGCCGTGTTTCCCTAGCGCAAGAGCAGCGTGCACTCCTGGAGAAAGGGCATGGGGCTCAGCAGGCAGACAAGGAAGGGAAAGTGAAGGTGGGCAGAGGGGACCACATACGCCACAGCACAGAGGCGCAACAGGGCTTGGCATAAGTGACAGAATCAGGACCCAGGTGTCCCTTGTGGCAGAGGGGCGGAGGTTGGGGGAAGTGATAGTCACAGGAGAGGTGGTCCAAGAGTAACTTAGATGGGGATTATCTGCTAAATTGAGTTTGGTCTTTATTCCGAAAACAATAGAAAGCCATTAAGCAGGGAAGATGAGATTGAATTAGCAGTCTCCACTAGATTACCCCGGAGGCTGGAAAAGGAGAGAATTATTTACTGATGGTGGTGATTACGTGGCATCTAGCTTTTGCCCAAGTGCTTTATATTCGTTATTTTAATCTTACCACCTGATTGAAGAGAAAGCTATGCCAGTCAGCTGTTTCCACCACGGTGCTGCAACAGAAGCCACCACGGCATTCCTATGAGTTTTGAGCTCCCACGCCTGTGGACTGCCTGGGGCAGCAGAGATCCCAGGCAGAGACGAGACAGGTGGATGTCCGTCCTCCCTTGGGGTGGTCACAGCAGCCTGAGAAGACAACCCCAGCCTGTAAGCACATTTCAAGCCTCCACTGGCCTGGTGTCCACTTGGCCAAAGCAAGTCCCACTACCTGCCTTGAGGCCATGGCAACCGTGGGAGAGGTCTCCTAAGAGCTGGGACCAATGTTCACCCTCCACAGAGGTTTTTGCCGTACCCATCTTACGGAGCTCATCTGCTCCAGGTGGCACAGCCAGCATGCAGGAAGCCTCGATCTGCACCTGGGTGTCTCCTCCTCGGCACCCTTCTTGGCTTTAGTCTTTTTTTTTTAGAGCCACACCTTGGTGACTGGGCCATTCCCCTGGCCATTTCCTGGGCATAGGCCTCTGTCTCCACATCCCTGCCAGAGAGCAGCGCTTTCTTTTCTGCAAAGCAGGCTCTCCATCTTGTTTGATGAGTGCCCTAGGCAGCCCAGTGGAAGCTCTTTGGGCAGTAACAAGAAGTTAGACCCACTCCAGAGCCGCGTCCTGAGAAACCAACTCCACTCTCTGTGTGGGGCCGTGAGGCCCTGACCACTGTTCTGCCTGAGCACCTCCCCTTGGGAATGGCTTCTACCCTTGACCCTGGGTGAGCAGGAGCTTTCCTGGGGCCTTTCAGAGGTGTGGTGCTGGGGCCGAGTCCTTTAAGAAGTGCCGGGCTACAGCTCTTGCTTCAAAACCGCTCTGAGTCAATCAGTCGAGAGGGGATTATTTTTATTTCATCCCTGCAGGATGTTGAAGTATTTTGAAAAGAACAAGCCCTCATCTTTGCGACAAGACTCACTGAGGTGGAACAGCTCATTTTATACATGTCTGCCTCTGAGATATTATTTACCTAGTTAAAAAACAACAATCACAACAAATGCTGGGCACAGCCCTGGATCCATTGCTTGTGGGTCCCAGAAGGACCAGCTCGGAGACCCTGGGACAGCCAGGACCCCAATGAGGGCTGGGCTTTCAGTGATCAGTTCCAGAAGGGACCCTGATGTGGCTTTGGGGCAGCCTCTCTTAATTTGGATGGTGTCATCTATTGGAGGCAAGTTTGGAATCACCCAGCTGGTGAGGTGCTCCAGGGGTGGGCTGGGGTGGAGTCACCAAGCCCAGCCGTGGGTCTAACTGTCTCATCCTCCAGGTGCCGTCAGAGGTCACCTAAATGCACAGAGTTTTGTTCTCAAAACATACCATCCTGAAGATGAGATTTCTGTTTAACATGAGGCTGGGGAAATGGTTCTTGTTTATTAAAACATATCCACACACCGGAATCCACTTGACTTTGTATTACCAGAATCAGCCCCTGAGGCCAAGCTGAGTTGATGTTTTATTTTATTTATTAAAGGAAACAGGTTTTCTACCTGTGTTGGCTGCGGGGTCAGACACTCTGGAGAATGATGGAGTCCCAGGAGATGAGGACCCTGTCTAGGAGGGAGGGGGGAGCCCCCGTCCATCCCTGAGGGCTGACCCCCAGGTGCTATGCTCTGCTGGGAACCCTGCAGGTACTCAGTAACTGCTGTGCAAAGAGATGAATGAAGGAACTCATCTATTCCCCTACAACCTTCTCTGGTAGGTATAAGTATCCCCCTTGCGTAAAATTCTGGATTTTAACATGCTACCCAACCTCCCAGGTGTGCCTGCATGCATGTTGGTGTATTTTCAGCCATACCTGTTGTTTCTCTGGCTTTTTTGGCCCCACCTGGAATCATAGGAACTTCAAATCTCACGTGGGGATTTATCTTACCCAAATCCCCCTCGGTCCTTCCACTGTATCCTCCACCTTTTCCCTGTCCCTACTCCCCTTGCTGGTGTCCATGGATTGTAAGGCCCTTGAGGGTCACCCAGGAATGTGGTGGCCAAGTTGAGTGCTTTCTCCAAATGTTCCCCCAGCTACCAGTCCACCAGAGCCCCATTCCCTGGATCCTACACTTCTCTAAGCTAGAGTTTTAGTTTCCTTTTCTTTTTTGCGGTACTGGGGATTGAACTCAGGGGTGTTCTACCTTTGAGCTATACCCCCAGCCCTATTTTTTATTCTTTATTTTGAAACCAGGTCTCACTAAGTTGCAGAGTGCCTCACTAGGTAGCTGAGGCTGGCCGCGAACCCGGATCCTCCCGTCTCAGCCTCCCAAATGCTTGGATTACAAGCGTGCGCCACCACGCCCGGCTTTTAGTTTCCTTTTCTATTGCTGTGACAAAACTATTTGACATGAGCAACGTAGAGGAGGAAAAGTTTATTTGGTTCACAGTTTCAGAGGTACAGTCCATAGCTGGCTAACTCCAAGGCGGGCATTGTGGCATGGTGTGGTAGAAGAAAGTTGAACTCAACCCAATGGTGTCCAGAAGTATAGACCATGAGAAGAGGGGTCTAGGGACATTTATAGTCCCCAAGGCCATGCCTCCAGTCACCCACCTCCTTCAGCCATACCCCATCTCTGAACCTTCTGCACAGTGGACCATGCTTTCAACACATGAGCTTTTGGGGGATGTTCCAGACCCGAACCATAGCAGCTAGGCTGTGTAACATGCAGAACAGAACGCCTCTCTGGGCAGTGTAGGACTTTATCATTCAGATTTCCATCGAGGCTCATTTGTGACCCCTGAGCTTAGAGTCCTGTGTCAGGACACCCTTCAGCGAGAAGGGAGAAAGCCTCACACACCTTGGCAGGTGCATTGCAGGGCTCTGTAAGGGCTGGTTTCAAGTCCCCTTTCTCTTCTCTTCTCCCAATGGGGAGACTGACTTCAGCACCAGAGGTTGAGGCTGGTGAAGCTGGAGAAGCTTCAGGCTAGGGAGGCCAGGGATAAGTCTGCGGGGGAGGTCAAGAGGCCCTGCCTTGGAGAGAACATGGGATGTTGGGGTTTGACTACAGCCATGGGCTGAGTTCTAATGGATGGTCTTGTCCATCCAGAGCCTCCAGCCTCTTCCTCTCAGGCAGGAGGTGAGAGAATCTGAGGCTAGAGGAGCAGTCAGTGGCAAGAGATGAGTATAAAGGCAGAGAGGAGAGCCAAGGAAGCAGAAGTTCACCTGAGGCTGCCACACCTGAGCTCCAGTTCCCAGTTTCAAGACCTGCTCCTCTGTTGCAACCGCTGGTTTTCTGCACATGGGGTTGAGGGTTTTGGTAGTGAGTCTAGCTCTGAGTTCTGTAGGGTCCGCCTCACTGCTGCTTCCCAGATTCCTAGAGGAGCTCCCTGACCCTTTGTGTCCAGGACAAGGGGGGCATGGTCTCTGCCAGGCCTTGTTACCTGAGAAGGGCATCTGAGTGTCCCATTCTTTCCTCCCCTGTCCCCCTAGTCTTCAGCCCTTTAGTGTCTCACAGTCCTTCCTTGGGATGCTCCCTAGGCTTGGAGGGGACCATTACCCCCGATTTGAACCATACCCATAATGTGTTTTCAAAGGTTTTAGATGATAGTAGCAGGAACTTCTTAGCTGAAGTGAAACCCAAGTTCAATGATGATTTCAGAAAGATTGTGCTAGAGACTTCATATTATGTTTGCTTCTTCAGTTTACCTGTGAATTTTTTTCCCTGTATTTTGACAGTGACTTTCTTCATGCATTTAAAAAAAATTACTGAAAGCCAACACATGGCTTTCAGAAAATGAAAAGCCAATACATATAGAAGCTAAGTTAAATTTCACCCATATCTGTCATCTAGGCAATGCCCCTGAAACCTTGTTTAGTCTTTTTTTTTTTTTTTGCCATACTGGGGATGGAACTCAGGGGCATTATACCTCTGAGAGAGACCCCCAGCCCTATTTTTTATTCTTTATTTTGAAACAGGGTCTCACTAAGTTGCTGAGTGCCTCACTAGGTAGCTGAGGCTGGCCGAGAACCTGGATCCTCTGGTCTCAGTCTCCCAAATGCTGGGATTACAAGCGCGTGCCACCATGCCTGGCCCTTGTTTAGTCTTGAAAGATAAAGAATATTGATCACCCATGGAACTGAGTTATCAATGTCAGAACAGATTTTATCACTTGCAAGTTTTTGTGGGCTGTCAAAATCAAAACAATTGTCACCCTAGCACTGTTGCCATCTCTCTCAGAGTTCATGGTGATGATTCTGATAGCTACTTTAATTCTCACCCCAAGGGAGGTGCTATCCCTACTTTACGGATGAAGAAACTGAGGCTCGGAAAGGTGAAATAACTGGTCAGAGTGAACTGGAATTTGAGTTTAGGTCTGTTTGTTTTAATAATAGCAAAGTGTTTTTCCATTCTTTTGATTAATGTAGCATATGACAGGACTCTGCCTGTTCCGGTCAGTGTTCCTGTTTAACAGATTACAGTGACCATTAGCAGCTTCAAACAATAACTTGGTTGTGCTTACATATTGTATAGATCAGATAGAACAGTGGGGAACACTTGTTTCTGCTCCCTGTTGTCTGGGGCCTCAGGTGGGAGGAATGTGAACCTGGAAATTACTTGTTGATAGGTTCTAAGATCACCTGGAATGAATGAATGCCTGCATTCATTTATTCACATGTGTATCCATTCATATGGCTGTTCTCTGGATTGGAATGATGAAAGGCTAGAACTAGGCTGGGCATGGTGGTGCATGCTTATAATCCCAGCATTTGGGAGGCTAAGACCAGAGGATCCAGGTTTCTGGCCAGCCTCAGCTACCTAGTGAGGTACTCCGCAACTTAGTGAGACTCTGTTTCAAAATAAAGAATAAAAAATAGGGCTGGGGGTATAGATCGGAGGTAGAATGTCCCCCCCCCCAAAAAAAAGAAAGGCTAGAACTGCTACTGGACCAGTTACACATGGCTTCCCCATGTGCTTGGCTTAATTCCAAAAGTCTCTGGAGTAGTTGAACTTCTTACACTGCAGCTCAGAGCACCAAGCTGGGTGTTCCAGGGAAAAAGGTGAAAGAAAGTCATATGGTCTTTAATGACCCAGTCTTGAAAGGGAAGTGGATGCCACTACTGCTGCATTCTACTGTTGAAGTAGTCATGGGTCAACTTAGATTTAAGAAGAGATGATGTAGACCCCATCAATCACTGGGAAGAGGTCAAGGCCACATTGCAGAAGAGGATTTAGAAGGACCAATGTCACTGTGGCTGGTAGGAAGCACAATCTACTGCCCCATCAAGCTTGATGCCGTGGGTGTGGACCAGCCCATGCCCATTAGTAGGTTCTATAAATGGATTGCATGTTATCAACACAAATGCAGCCTCAGTAATGCAGTCTTAGCAGGGACAGGAAGGGTGGAATACTTTATTATTGGCTGAGCTTCCTGCCAGAAATTCAGGCACACACATACAGAGCCCAGAGGAATATAAAATAGTTCTGTCTTTCATGTACAGCCAACATCTTCCAGTCTTGGTCTTCCTATCTTGGTTCTAAAGGCCATGTCCTCATGTGACTGTAGCTCTTGGGGTCACTTGGTTATAAATATCTTTTTCCTTTGGATTGTCTTTCTTGTCTCTCCTGCCTTAAGGTGTCTTGGTCTTCTGACTCTACCTGTCCCTCTCTCCATCAGGTCTGTCTTTCCTTTCAGTCTGTCTGGTATATGTGGATCCCGTTCCTCTCTGCAGGGTGGCAAGTAATCTGGGTTGGTTGGTCTTTTGACTCAGCCAAACCTGGCTTTTCCTTATCATATCTATGATGCTCAAAGAGTGTCTCTTTCCTTTGGTGCTTTGATGCAGTGTCTCTGTCTGTTACTGAAGACTTGGGAAGGGCCATAGCCCAAGAAGGGGGATTAGTGAGGAGGGAAAAGTCCATCCCACTTTTAAAGGAAAGGATCTTTTTTTTTTTTCTTTTCTTTTTCCTCTCTTTCCTCTATCCTACTGCCCAAGTGTTCTGATTCACAAACAGGAAAGGCAGAAGGATCATTCCCTACCAGATCACTGAAAGAGGGTAGAAGTGGATTCATGTGATTGTTTTGCCCTCACTAATGCTAAGTATCTACTTGAAAATGCCTTCCACACCCAGTCAGAACATCATCCCTCTTTGCCTCCAGCCTGGGCAGCCCCATGTGGTGGGAGTGGACAGAAAGCCCTGAATCGCTCCTGTGTCTATGTCCATCAGGTTTCCTGCCTACCTCAGCTCTCATACTGGGTTGGGTTTCTGCTCATTTCCATCCAGTGCTCCCTCGTTGCAAACCACTGGGGTGAGGATGTGGCCCTTAGCACACTCCCAGCTCGAGAGACCATCCATAGGAGAGCTGAGACAGGAGGATCACAGATTGTAGGCCAGCCTTAGCAATTTAGCAAGACTCTGTTTCAAAATAAAACAAAATAAAAGGGGCTGGGAGTGTAGCTGAGTTAGAATGCCTTGGGTTCAGTAAGAAAAAAAAAATCAGTAGGCAATCTGAGGTGAGTATAACAGGTTTTGGGATGGGGAGACTTCGGGGGGGGCCCTTAATTTGCCCTGAAGGGCATTCAGTGACAGTCTGAGTTCGAAGGAGTGATGAGGGCTTGCAAGGTGAAGAAGGAAGTGAAATATCACAAAACGGATTTGTGTGAGCTGCTCTTATCTGTGCAATGAGACTTCCTCTTACTCTACAGAGTCTGACTCTCCTGAGGGCTCTGGAGAGCTGGGCTTGTCCAGTGAGGTTTACACCTTTAATGATAAAGAACAAGGAAGAAAACTGTTGGGAACCATCTTAGAACTGCACATTGAGATTAACATCTTGAACGAACATGGCTGAGCACACAGTACCGGCTAAGTGGAATTTGTTTGAAAGTGGACAAATTCCAAGGGACCTGATGGGATTGATAAAAGTGTGGTCTTTGATGTCTTCTCCATCTACCATCATCTATCTTTGATGTTTAACTCTTTCTTCCTCTAAGTTTGTCCCATGACTGTTCAGCTGTCTTTCCTTATCTTGACCCGTGACAATTTGCTGACGCCTGTGTTTGATCATTTTTATGATGCTTTGTTTAAACCTTCAATAAAGGTAAAGCACTGGCTGAGGAGATTTGTACTACCTCCTCTCCAGCCACCCTAAATGTTAAAAAAATAATAATTTCTCTAAAAATTGTCTTTCCCGACTCTGAGCCATTTCATGCTAGAGACTACTCTCTGTAGCAGCATCCTCAGCAACCAATTCCACACAACTGGCATCTGACTTGGAATGAGGAACCTCAGAGTTTTGGTGAGTCACTTGCATCCCTTCAGCTGCCAAGGTCGTGACCAACTTGGAATCCCATGATTGGATAACAGTGGGGAATAATCTGTCTCGTATGCCACATTATTTTGTGTCTCTGCTTGCTTGAAAAATAGGGAGCAGCAGGTCTTTACAGTAATCCAGTATTGCCCGTGTTCACAGATAGAGGAACCTTAGCTTTAGGAGTATGGGGACTAGTCAGAGCTCCATACCCTCTATTCAGAGGCTGGACCCCCCAACCCCGCTAGAGTTTGAGTGGTCTTTCCATTATTCTTCCAGGGGGCTGGATCCCCTAACCCCATTAGAGGGTGAGTTGCTTTTTTATTCTCCTTCTTATCAAGGGCCTGAGCCCCTAGCCCCACTAGAGGCTGGACTGCCTCCTTCTCTTCCCGCTCCTCCTCTGGAGTCAGGATCCTGTTTTCCCATGGAGAAAAATTTTCCGTGCCACCTCCACCGGCTTTGCTATCTACCCTGTCTCCTTTATGGAGACTTCTAAAAGATCAGAGTGTGCCAGTATTGAAAAATTGCTCCAGTATTGATTTCCAATAGAAATATAAAATGCAGTCAGAGTCTGGGTGCCATGCAAGCACTCAGGCAGGGAGCCTGCAGTTTTGCCTGTTACACTTCAAAACCCTCCCTCCCCTCTCCCTTGCTCTGATGTTAACCCATAATAAGAATGGAGAGGCAAGTAAAGCCTTTAGCCCTAAAAATATATAGAAGCAACTAAAAGCCCTGAGATCACAGTGACTCTGCCTGGCATGATTTAAGGCCATAAAGATAGCAAAGCCTTATGCCTTCCTCTTAGAGTTTATACACAGCTTCACTAACTGCAATTAGTGCCTCTGTTTCCCTCCTATTCTTTGGGACGTGGCCTTGGTATGGGAAACGTAAACTCCATGTGTTACTTCAAAGCACTCACAGTTGATGGGCAACTGATAAAAGAGAGTTAGAAAAAGATAGATCATTAACCCCTGCACGTAGTAAGCATACTGTCTGGAGACAAGAAGGAACCACTTGCCTAAAAAATAAGTTACTAGCCCATTGTCTTGGTAATGCTGATAAGAAAGAACATACCAATGAGAAAACCTGTATTTAAGGGCCAGGGTTGGAGAGGGTGGAGAGTTCCATTTCGGGGGTCTCCAGTGTGTCTTCCAGGCACCCTGCTCTTCTCTTCCCTTTCTATTTCCTACTGACTTTGTAATAAAGATTTGTTTAAGCTGCAACTGAGCTGTCTATTAGTTTTAATTTCCTGATGCAACATATCTACTTGAATTGAGGAAAAGAGCCCACAGTACCATTACAACTGTAACAAGAGCCTGTGGTAGCTGCCTGCTTCCAGAGACTGCTATCGCCAAAAGATCCTGGTGTTCCCTGTCATCGGGGCTCAAGGGCAAAATCCAAGATATAAGCCTGTGGCCTTTCAGGTATTTGAACAGTTAAAATAAAATGTAACAAAAAAATGACTTACTAAAGAAATCCTTAAAGCTTTATCACCCAGCTGTAAACTAACTCCTTTTAATTGAAAAGCCCTTGCCTGTTTCTTGCTCACCCCTTACTATTAAAATATGTTGAGGGATGCATACCTCAGACCTTAAAAAAATTAAATCATGCTGTTGCTAGAAATTTATCCTTTGGGTACATTTTAAATACATAAAAGGCAAAAACAAAACAAAACAAAAAACCAAAACAACAAACAAACAACCCCCCCAACTTAATAAATGAGTAAAAAACCTAGTTTTTGTTATCTATTTTGGCTGTAATTTACATTAAAAAATAAAGGCTTATTCTAATAGAAAATCTAAGTACTTGGGGTTTTCCTCCCTAAAAAATAAGCAGTGATAATGTCTGATGTACAATCTTCTTCAAGGTGATAAGTGGCCAACTAAATCATTTGATTTAGTGTCAGCCTTGACTGGTGGATCCTGCCTCAGACATCCCCTGCTCTATGGGCTTTCATATTTGTGGTCCATCTTGGAGTCTATTGCTTACTGACACAAAAAAGAGATCTGTAATAGGTTGTGTTTTAAATCTGGAATTTTAAATCTGGCACAATGTTTAGTACCCTGCAAGTAGAAATAAGATGCCTGGCAAATTAAAGCTATAAGTTTTTTTTTTCTGTCTATCTTTATGTATGCTTTTATGTGTAAGTGTATTGTCTGTCTATGGTACCAAAATTTGCCTTCAAACAAGTGAATACTCATAAATTAAAAAGAAGTCAGGTGTGGTGTAATCCCAGTACTTGGGAGACTGAGACAGGAGGATCACAGGTTCAAGGACAGCCTCAGCAAGTAGTGAGACTATTATCAACCTAGTGAGACCTTGTTTCCAAATAAGAAATAAAATTGGGCTGGGGGTGTAGCTTGAAGGTAGAATGTCTCTTGGTTCAATCCCCAGCACCACACCAACAAAACAAAACAAAACAAACCATTAAAAAGAATAATAACAACAAATATGGATCCAAATACCTGTTAGTTCATGTGAGCTAAATTCTTAAAAAATAGGTTAATTTAAATTTGTCAGTAAAAATAAGAGTAAAAATTATTAATAGGATTCTTTTTCAGGATGCTTGCCAATCAGGATCATATCTGCCTATTTTTGTTAGATGTTTGAAGTATAATGACCATTTTTATTTAGTTTTTTTCCTTTACAGGAAATTGCTAATTGTGCTTATTTAACATCTTGGTTTTCACAGACAATCTAAAACAACTATTAAAGTTGGTAAATTAGGTAAATATAAATGGTATAAACTTTTATAAATGTCTATCTTTTAAAAATCTAAATTGTGTATAGGTAAATTAAGATGCTAAATGTCAATTGATAATATATTCTTGGCCTTTTTAAAATCAGCAAAAGACAATACATCTAAATCCACTAAATATATTTAAGATCACACTCTTCTAAATGTTAAACTGAATGTAAACTACTAAGTAAAAATTATTAAGAGTTAAATTCTAATTGGTATATAATTCTATATATAAAAGACAAAAAAATTTAGGCTATGTCCTGATTGATAACTATTAAAAACATAAAGCATTTATCTTACCTAAGAACGGTAATTTATCTAAATTAAAAGATTTTTTATAAAGATTGTTTTTATATAAGGAAACCCAATAAATGAAAAGAGATACTTATTGGTATAAAGAAGCATTTAGGTAAATAAATAGGTTAAAGAAAAAAAGAAAGAAAAGGCTTTTATATGGGAAAGGATTTTGCATGGCAATATTTTTGTTCTAAGTGACTCAGTTATCAAAAGGTTAAGTAAGTTGCAGAGGGTTTGAGAAAGTTACAGATGATTTGTAAAGGATAAGACTTGAAAATTTTTGTATGTATATTAAAGTTGGTTAAAATTAAAAGAAATTATTTAAAGTTTTTCTAAAAGTCACATTTAATGCGTTGATCATGTGTTTAAAATAATTAGGCTTTCTTGAGATATTGCTCTGTTCTTGGTAAAATTTTACAAAATATTAGCCTAAAAGCAAAGATCTCTTTCACATTTTACTAAGACAGTTTCCTGTGTTTTCTTAAAACAAAATAATTTCTTCTTTTTTTCTAGGTAACAATTTACTAAAAACTAGCTTACACAAAGATTTTACATCTTTATTATGGTAATCTCTTGGTTAGACCTTAGCAGAGTCAGGGTTTAAAGCTCTATATTTTACTACAGCCTGTTAAAACATTTAAGGTTGGGAGATCCTGTTACAGGATAAGGGATCCTAAAGTTATTTCCTTGCCTGTCTGCTCATAAACATTCAAAGCACAAATAAGAAATACAAGCAGTTTACTGACTGCTTAGTGATTCTGTGTTATTTCTCTGCCCCTTCTACACAAGAGAGGGGATCGAAGTAAGCAGGGATCAACAGGTAAAATTCCAGGCTGTTCCAGCTGACGCCATCTGCACATGTCAGCTACCTAACAAAAGCAGATGAACAACTATTACTTTGGGTTACTATATATATGTTACACCCTGTATATAGACATAGATGCATCTGAGGGCTAAATGTGCTGCAAGTCTGAAGTTTATCTAAATGTTTCATAAAAGTGTATAACATTAAATATATGGGTGTTATACACATGCAAGGTAACCAATAAGTGATCTCTTTATACAGCATACATTATATCTAATATTTAATAGCATTCAAAAACCTCTGTCACTTAAGACCTGATATATATCTGTTTGCTTTGACTAAATATTTTATTACAATTGTCTATTAGCTAATAATCCTGTTTCTAATCATCAGCACTGTTCTCTAAACTTATAAAATGTCTAGAGCTATTCTTTAATTTTTTTGTCAATACTGTTAACTTACATAAAGCTGTAATAATAATTATCTTACTGAAAAGTAAATTCTAAATTTCACTCTAATAATAAGGATTATTAACATAGTACAACTGTGATGCTAATTATTACTTCTTTGCAAGTTAAATATATTCATAATTCCTAAGTACCTTCTAAATTACAAACTTAAAAATATAGTTTACCAAGCTGATATCCTCTAAATAAAAATTAATAGTGATATATTTCTTAAGATTTATATTTATATATAATTAATTA
Source organism: Graphiurus murinus (assembly GCA_004027655.1). NCBI lineage: Eukaryota > Metazoa > Chordata > Mammalia > Rodentia > Gliridae > Graphiurus > Graphiurus murinus. Next base: position 15,570 of record PVLC010001583.1, on the reverse strand, counting down.
TATTGTGACCATTTTTAAACAAAAATAACTAGAGGTGTTCAAATATTTGGTATTCTAATCATGTCATTTTAATTAAAATTTGGGTATGAATAATAATTATATTTAAAGGTCAAATTTTATATCATCAAATACTATCAAAACTATTATACAAACTAGATTTGTTTTTGTCCCTAATAATTTTATTTTATACTTTCCTTATATATCTTTGTAATTGTTGTCTATTAACATTACAAATATACAACTCCTAATATAATTATAAACATTTTTTAAATAGCCAATACCTAAAAACAAACTGAATTATTAACCCCAATTCAAAAATTTCTTCTAAAACAAAGAAGGGAGAATATGGAGTCATGCTTCCCCTAAGGATTCTCTTATTACTCTTAAACATTTTTTTTTCTTTAAAATTGGTGATGATTCTCTTACAGCATCTCAGAGGCATGCAATGGAAACTCGTTTGCAAACTCAACCTGTACCTCAGATCTTTTGGAAAGATCCTTTAGCTGGGATATGGGAAGTTCCCTCTCCATTAATGACTCTTGGCAGAGGATATATTTGTGTAAAAAGTAATGATGTTTGTGCTTGGATTCCAGGTAGAAATGTCAGACCATATCAAACAGGAAACTCAGGAGATAAACAAAGGAATCAAAAGGCTGAAGTTAACCTCCCAGGGGGGTGATAGTCACTCCAGCAGCGATGCTGAGAACGATTTCCGCTCACCTGATCGCTTGGGGACAGACCAAGGCCACCACCCAGAGGGCTGCACCAGGACTGGATAGATGGGGATAAGCTAGAACTCGAGGGAACATATTTCTAATTATGTTGGCTATCGTCAGGTTTGACATGCCACCTGCCACTCACTTAAATAATACTGCATAGTTGTCAGAATCGCTTCTTAGCGCAGGAATTATCAGTAGGGGTATAACCTTATAGGAAAATCTAGATGGGTTCCTTTGTGTGTTTCATAAAAACATTAAAGAATGTTTTAGACCCAAAAGACAGACCTGGCTTGCTTATGTACCTAGAAAGAAAAATCAAAAGGCATGCATAATTTTTCTTACTGGTTTTGATTCTATTACCCGGCCTTTGTGTGCCCAGGGGAGACAGTAGGATCTATCAGATGAGTTATTAAAATGGTCAGAATGTATAATAGCCCACCCTCATAAGCAGACTAAAACAAAAAAAGAGGTTATTGATTGGGGACCCCATGGGGAGCTTTAAGATGGTTTTAATCAAGCTGTAGGTATAGGTTTAGAGTATAGAGATAGCTGGGACTCCATAGTGTTTATTACTAAATCAAATGGAAATAGTGTAATGAGATGGGTCCAAGGAGGATTATCTCCACCTATGTTGGGAAGGACTTTTGGCCTGTTACAAAACTCCATCTGGAAAATTGGGTTAATTAAGGAGCCCTTGAGAGTTTGGAGAACCAATTATGAATTAGATGCTACTAACAAAACTTCTACTGTACAGATAAATCATGCACAAGATATTTATCTTCAGGCTTGTGTGCTGAATCCTTATGTAATAGAAACCCTATATGATGTAGCTTGTCAAAGGTGTACCGTATAGCAATGCAGTAATTATACCATTTGGGATAATATTACTGATTTTAAAAGAACTTGTGGCAGTGTAGATACCAGTTACCCTTGAAGAGCCCTGGCAGGAGACACCCTCAGTAGCCTTCATGCAGGATCTGTTATCACACTTAAAGAAAAGAACAAAGAGGTTTATCTGGTGACTGATTGCTGGGATGGTGATTCTGGCCGGAATCCTTACCTCTGCTTCCATAGTGGCCATGGTTGTACATCATTCAGTTCAAAATATTTACAGGACTTCCAAAAGAATTATACAGAACCTTGACAGACTCAGATTCACATCAACCAAGAAATCCTTGGAGAAATTAAAGTTAAAAGACTTTGTGATTTGGATTGGGGAACAGCTACAGGACTTAACTATGGTCACAATGTTTACAATGTCATTATAATATTACTAAACATTGTGTAACAAAAATGCCTTTTAAGGATAATGATACAGAATGATCTTGTGTTAGGTATCATTTATTGGGATTAGATCCTTTTCATAATGCTTCATTAGAGGTACTAAAATTACAGTTCCAAGTCTGGCCATGGCTAATGCCAAAACATTAACCTTTACAGATGCTAAAATCTGAAAGAGCTTGGCTGACACATGTATGGGGACTGCTTGGTTTGGTTATTTGGTTGTAATATTACTTTTTATTCTTTGTGAAGTCTGAAAAATCAGATGGAAATAATTGATGTTTCACAAACTTAAAGTTCTCAAACATATATATATATTACTAGCCTTTTCTCAAAAACTAAAGGGAGGAGATTTTGGAAGCCATCTTAGAACTGCACATTGAGATTAACATCTTGGACTGACTTGGCTGAGTACACAGTACTGGCTGAGTGGAATTTGTCTGTGAGTGGAATTTATCTGTAAGTGGACAAATTCCAAGGGAACTGATAAGAGCATTTGGACTTTGACGTCTTCTCCATCTACCAGTAATGTTTAGCTCTTCCTTTCTCTAAGTTTGTCCATGACTGTTCAGCTATCTTTCCTTATCTTGACCCGTGACAATTTGCTGGCACCTGTGTTTGATCATTTTTATGATGCTTTGTTTAAACCTTCAATAAAAGTAAAGTGCTGGCTGCAGGATGAGAGGAGATTTGCACTACCTCCTCTCCAGCTGCCTCCAAATATTAAAAAAAAATAGTTTTCTCTAAAAATTATCATTTCTGTGATTCCATGTGAGAGACGTCTATTAGCAGCAGCATCTGCAACAACCAGTCCCACACAGAAAACAGAGACAAAAGTGGGGAGAAAGGAAGGTAGGGTTTAGAATCTGCAGATATTGGAGAGAGAGCTGAGTTAGGCATTGTAAAGTCCTTAGGAGCTGGAGAGAGAGGGTGGGGGGAGAGAGAGAGAGAGAGAGAGAGAGAGAGAGAGAGAGAGAGAGAGAGAGAGAGAGAGAGAATGAATGACTATCAAGGGGTTTTAGGATGTATGAGTCGGGCGACAGGTATGACTTGGAACCTCTTTAGGGTCTTTGAGAGGTGCAGGTGAAGGTTTGAATTTATTCATTTTCTTGAAACACTGGGCTCTTTGTACACAACATAGCCCAAGTCCAGGGCCAGGCTGGCTCTGCAGCCCACACTAGGCTGGGGGATGGCAGGGTGTCTGTTCCTTATGGGGAGCTGTTAGAAGTTCAACCTGGCTGTAGCAGAGGGTGAGCTATGCAGCAGGGTGCACGCAGAGGATGGAAGAAGTGCCAGTGTAGGGGACCTGACTGGCCATTTGATATGTCTGGGCTTCATCTCAAAGGCCGTGGGGAGCCACAAACAGGTCAGATGGTACAATGACTTGGTAGAGAGCCCTGTGACAGCAGCATGGGTGTTGAACCAGAGGAGTTCAGCGATCTCTCTCTCTCTTTCTGTCACTTTTTACTTTAATTTTTATTGTTTTGGTACTGATAATTGAACCCAGGGACATTCTCCCTCTGAGCTACACCCTCAGTTCTCTTTTATTTTATTTATTTTTTAAAATTTTGCAACAGGGTCTAAGTTGCTGAGGCTGTCCTTGAACCTGGGCTCCTCCTGTCTCAGCCTCCCAAGGACGGGGTTTACATGCATGCACCACTATGCCTGACTGCTCTCTCACTTTAAAAATTGTGGTTAAAAACCTCAACAAAAGAGTACTGTCAGCATCTTAATCACTGGTAAGTATTATGCGTATTCACATTGTTGATCAGTCCCTCTCCCGAACTTTTTCATTTTGTAAGACTGAAACTATACTCATTAAACAATAACTCTCCATTTCCTCCTTCCCCTTGGACTCTGAAAACCACAAATTCACTCTCTGCCTCTATGAATTTCACTATTTTAGATTCATTATATAGATAGTGTCATATAATATTTGTCCTCTTCGGTCTGGCTTATTTCATTTAGGGTATGTACTCAAGACTCATCCATGTTGTAGTGTGTCACAGAACTTCCTTCCTTTTTAAGGATGAATATTCCATTGTGTATATTCCACATTTTGTTTATTTTATTTATTTTTTTGTAGTACCAGGGGATTGAACCCAGGGGCATTCTACCTCCGAGCTACACCCCCAGCCCTATTTTATTTTTGAAACTGGGTCTTGCTAGGTTGATGAGAGTCTCCCTACTTGCTGAGGCTGTCATCGAACCTGCAATCCTCCTGTTTCAGCCTCCCAAGTATGTGGATTCCAGGAGTGTACCACCATGCCTGGCCCACATTTTGTTTAAATATTCATCTGTTGATGGACATTTGTGTTGCTTCTTCTTTTCTATTGTAAATTGTACTGCCATAAACATGAATGTGCAAATATCTCTTTGAGACTCTGCTTTCTATTCTTTTGGATACATACCCAGAAGCTGGATTACTGGATAGTATGGTAGTTTTATTTTTAACTTTTTGAGGAACTGCCATACTATTTTCCATAGTAGATGCACCATTTTGCAATCCCACCAGCAATGCACAAAGGTTTCGGTTTCTCTCCATCCTTGCCAACATGAGTTATTTTCTTTCTTTTTTAAATAGTAGCCATCCTAATGAGCATGTGGTGATAATATCACAGTGTAGTTTTGATTTGCATTTCTTTAATAATTAGCATAATCCTGAATATTTTTTAATATGCCTATTGACTATTTGTTTATCATCTTTGGAGAAAGTTTACTTAAGTCCTTTCTCCATTTAAAAAAGTAAAGTTATTTGATTTTTGTTGTTGTTTTTCATATATTATGAATATTAAACCCTTATCAGACATGTGATTACCAAATGTTTTCTCCCATCTCATTTCCATTTCACTCGGTGGGTTCTTAGATACACAGAAATTTTAAGTTTGATGTAGTCCCATATCTCTGCTTTTGCTTTTTTTTGTCTTTGATTCTGGAATCCTAGCTAAGAAATCATTGCCAGAGCCAATGTTTTCCACCTATGTTTTCTTCTTGGAGTTATAGTTTGAGGCCTTAGGTTTTCTAGTTTTGGATCTTGAGTCCATTTGAGTTAACTTTTGTATATAGTGTAAGACAAGTGTATTAGTTTCTCAGACTGCTATAAAAGAATACTACAGATGGGGTGACTTAAACAACAGACATTTATTTTCCCATAGTTCTGGAGGCTGGATGTCCAAGATCTAGGTGCCAGTTTCTGGTGAGACCTTGCTTTATGGCTTGCAGATAGCCACCTCCTTGCTATGGCCCTTACATGGTCTTTGTATGTGAAAAGGGTGGGCTGGGGAGGGGAGTGAGGAGGAGATATTTAGGTCTCTCTTCTTCTTATATGGATACCAGTTCTATTAGATTAGGGTCAAACCCTTATGACCTATTTTAACTTTATTTACCTCTTTAAAGGCCCACCTCCAGTTGGGAGGTAGGGATGGTTTGGATCTGAATGTTCCCCAAAGTTTCATCTTGGAAGCACTATCCCCAGTGCAACAGCGTTCAGAGGGGGGTTTTAGGCAATGAATGGATCATAAGGGCCCTGACCTCATTAGTGGTTTATTCCACTTAATGGATGAATCCATTCACAGCTGAATGAACTATTGGGAGGTAGGATGTAGTTGGAGGAAGTAGGTCACTGAGGGTGTCCCCTGGGAAGGTTTAACTTCTCCTGGGCCCCTTCTCTCCCACAGTGCTTCCTGAACACCACAAGCTGGGCAGCTTTACTCTGGCACACCCTTCCACCATGACATTCTGCCTTTCCCAGGCCCAAAAGAATGGAGCTGGCCGCCTGTGGACTGAATTCTCTGAAACTGTGAATCAAAAGAATCATTTCCTTCTCTAAGTTGTTCTTCTTGGTTATTTCAGTCACCGAAATGAGAAGATGATGAACACAAAGAAGTTAGGGCTTCAACATTTGGAGTTAGGGTTTCAACATATGAGTTTAGGAAAGACACAATTCCGTCCATTACAACATGGGTCCAACTGCATTCTTTTGCATGTGAATGTCCAGTTTGCCCAACACCATTTGCTGAGGAGACTGTCCCTGCCGAGTGGTCTTGGCACCCTTGTCAAGATTATTTGACCATGTATATGAGGGTTTATTTCTGGTTTCTCTCTTCTGTTCCATTGGTCTCTATGTTGTCTTTATGCCAGTGTCACACTATTTAGATCGCTGTAGCTTTGGGATATGTTTTGGAGTCAGAAAGTTGTGAGTTCTCTGATGTGGTTCTGTAAAAATCGTTTTGGAATTTTGGGGTCCCTTTGAGTTCCATTGGGATTGGAATTTGATAGAGATGTCACTGATCTGTAGTATTGACATCTTGACACTATTAAATCTTTCAATCCCTGAACATGAGATGTCTTTATATTTTCATATGGTTTCATGTTGGTGCCTAGTGTCCTTTGTTTCAATTTGAAGAATTTCCTGTAACTCTCCAGGCTTTCTTGATGGACAGCTCTAGGGGTAATAAACTCTCTGTTTTTACTCATCAGGGAAAGTCTTAATTTTTACAAAATGGCGTACACTAATTATACAAAATGGTGGGCTTCATTGTGATATATTTGTGTGTACATAAAAGCTTAATTCAATCGATTTCATTTCTTCCTTAGTTTAAGGGATAGTTTTGCTGGATAGAATATTTGTAGTTGATAGTGTTTTTCTTTAAGTATTTTGAGTGTATCATACCATTGCCTTATACCCTGCAAGGTGGCTGCTGAGAAATCTGTTGGTGATCTTATAGATGCATCTTAGCATGTGATAAATCACTTTTCTCTTGTTGCTTTTAAGATTCTCTATCTTCGACTCTTGATTAGAATGTGATTAGAATGTGTCTTGGTGTGGGTCTCTCAATTCTAGTAGGAGGTCATGTAGGTGAAATTTGTATATTCATTTACTTCTTCAGATTTAGAAAGGGTTTTTTTTGCCATTATTTCTTCAAATTAGGTTTCTTCCCCTTTCTCTCTGTCTCTTCTTCTAGGATTTCCATAATGCATAGACTGGTTTGCTTGGTGATGGCTTTTAAGTGCCTCAGGCTCTCTCCAGTTATTTTCATTTTTTCCCCCCGAGTCAGTGATTTCATATGAACTATCCTCAAGTTGGCTGATTCTTTCTTCCATCTGATCAAATCTGCTACTGAACAACTTTAGTGAGTTTTTCAATCCAGTTAATGTACTTTTCAGCTCCAGAATTAATTTCTGTTTTGTTCTTTCCTTTAGTTTCTTTTTGTTGATATTCATCATTTTGTTCATGAATCATTTTTCTGATTTGCCTATGTTTGCCTATGTTCTCTTTTAGCTCTTTGAGCATCTTTAACATGGTTATTTTGAATTTTTTGTCAGGAAGTTCAGCAATCTGTACTTCCTTAGGGTTGGCTCCTGGAATTTGATTTTATTCATTTGATAAAAATGAATAAAGGCCATGTTTACCTGTTTATTTGTGTATCTTGTGAGGTTTGGTTGTGATTTGAACATTTGAAAAAATAACAACCACCTCTCCTAGTCTTTATGGATTGGTTTTGTGAAGAGGAAGACTTACCCATCAGCTCAGCTAGAGGATCTGGGACCTCTCAAATATTTTCTGGAGATGTGGCTCTTCTGAGTCTGTGCATGTGCTTTTAATTATGTCAAATCTCCTAAGAAGCTAGCCTGTTTCTCCTCAGGTGATACTATCTCTTTCTTCTTCTGGTGTCTGCCTGTGGAACTGCAGAATCTTTACAGCTCTAAGATTCCATGAAGCTTGCCTCTGTGCTCAGTGGCTTCCTACGCTGCCATTCCTATCAGTGTTTGAGTCAGGTGAGACAGAAACCAATTCTTCAGGCATCTCCCAGAGATGCTGGAATGTCGGATGCCTAGACCACTCTTACGTTTCTAACCTGAGGGTGTAGCTCCTGTATGGGAAATTTTCTACTAGCTGTGTCACACTGCACTGGGCCTAGGAATCTCTTGCTAAATTTGATACCACTTTGGGACATTGTGAAATAACTGGGATATTTTCCTTTACCTAGTCCAAAGTGAACTAAGAATATGTAGTATATATGTCACTATTGTAGTTGAACTATTGTAGCTCTATTATGTCAAAGAAGGAAATAAGAAACAACTCCTGCTCCTCCTCTGTTCCAAGCACTTTACTCACATAATCTTTCTGATTTTCGTAAAGGTCTTGTAAAGTAGGTGGATGGTATTATCTTCATGATGCAGATAAAGAAACCGAGGCCTGGGGAGGGCACATCACTTGCTATATTCTGAGCAGTAGAAGCCATATTTGAATCCAGGTCTGCCTAACTGCAAAGCTGATCCTTTTTCCATGAGACACTGGGCAAAAGGACCCAATCGTGGTCATATGTATCTGATACTCTTATCCGCTGTGCTCAGCAGAGTTTAGCAAGCATTTACTGCATGCATGAAGCTGGCGATGCACCTAAGGAGGCCCAGAGCCTTGCCCACAGCTGCCCCGCAACGGGCCCCAGCTTCCTCCCTGTGTATCTGCTGACTTCTGCCTTCTTTTGGTTTATGCTCATGTGATTGGGGCGGTGGGGGGGGGGGCGCGAGGGTCAGGCTTCTGAACTTGGGGTAAGAAACTCACCAACGAAGAGGCAAAAAAAAAAAAAAAAAAAAAAAAAAAAATCGGCCACCAGGTCACACAGCACATTTAAACACACTGGGCAAAACTCCTTCCTTTCCTCAAGACACTTCCATTTATGGGAAAATTGTCCTAACGCAGTTTTTTTTTTTTTTTTTTTTTTTAGCACAAGTCTCTTTTCTGCCACCTGCTGGAAGTTTGGGGGAATATAAACATTTATAATGATGTCCTAGATGCTCCCCAGGTGTGACAGACACCTTTATGTCATTTGGCTGTGGGAGCCATTCTGGAAGATGAACCAGGATCATCTGGAGCCTAGGAGAAGAGGTTTATGGATTTCTTTTGCTGTTGGGATTTGTTACTCCAGTCCTGCTCAGTATAAATCCCTGGGCTTCGCTGAGCCCACCACGCCCATCCATACTTGATTCTCCCCCACGGCCTGGATGGAGTCTTGCTTGCATGCAAGGCATTGGAGGAGGAAACACTCACCAAAAAAGTCATCTCTTTATCTTGCTGCCTCAGTTTCCCTGCAGAGCCGACAGCATGGCCTTGACAACTGGACCCTGTTTGCAGGATCCTTAGCTAATGGCTGATTACTGCTGGGGATGAACTAGACCCAGCTGACAGGGGTCTTCTGAGTGTCTTGTATTGGACTGTCAATAATTCTCCTTTGGGGCTCAGCCTTGCAATGCTCATTCATTCATTCATTCATTCATTCATTCATTCACTTACTAATCTGTTAACTCAGCAGGTACTTACTCAGTCCCTCTATTATGCCAGCACTGTGCTGGGCACTGGGGCATCCACATGGAGAAAAGTATGTGAACAGACACATACTGTTCAGGGCTGAGCTGGTCCCCCGGACCCCACCACCACACTCCTTGGCCAGCTCTGATTTCAGCGCCAGGGGTGGTGGCACACGGTGATCAGTTTCACGGCAGCTCAGACTCTCCTCACTCTCACAGCCGCTACTTCACGTGTGCACCAGGTGCCCCTTGGCTTCCTGCCTCAGACCTTCTCCGTTGTGGGGGCCCTCCTGGCCCCTGCAAGTCTGGCAGTGTGGGGCAGGTGTTAGAATGTACCTACCATTTATTCTGATCAGATAGGGTGAGACACCCAGACATGGAAATGATTGCCATGAAGTTCAAAGAAGTGGAAGATCCCCAGAAACAGGATGTGTGGCACACTGCGGGAGCCACACGGAGAAGCCCATGGCTGGTCAGAAGGCAGAAGGAGAGGGTGGAGCATGCTTAGAGACTTTGCTGGGGATTTCACGGAAGCAATGGGCAAGGCAGGTCGGTACAGCCAGTTAGTTTAGAATTAGATAATTTGAATAATTTTGGAGGATTCTGGGATATGGGGGGCTGTTCCCTAGTTGTCTGGCACCTAGCTCTGGGGAGTTTTGACTGTGTGTGTTCAGTGACATAGACCACTGGGGTGTGGGTTCTGGATTGCTGGTTTGCATATCAAATGCGCAATTGCAGGGGGGCACTCTGCTGTATCTAGGAATTGGCTAGAGCTGGGAGGGGCAGTTTTTGCAGAGTCCTGGCCTCAGATGCCAGAACATCAGCAATACAGAAGACAGGGGCATTAGTCCCCCAGGGCACCCTCAACCTGGAGGCTGGGGGCTGGTGGATAAATGCTCCAGGCTCCCCGCTCCGGGGATCCCATTACTGCATCTTAGGAGGGCCAGGCCATTGCTCAGGGCATCTGTCACACCCCTTTTGATGCTCTTGTTATTCTCTGTCATTCACCCACACTCCTGCCACCTGGGGACCTCTCCCATAGAAACTCCTCCCTCTGCTCTACCCGGGACTCCACACCAGCTGCCTGGCCCCCCTACTGCCTTGAGCTTTATGCTAGACTCGGGGGAGAATGTATGGGGGGGGCGCTGCCTGTGCTAAGGCTTTGAGACTGGCAGGAAGGGCATGGTCTGCTCTAGGAGGACATGCAACCTGTATCCCAGACTTCCCTTCTGGCTGGCTCCATATGCTGTCTGCTCCCAGCATGCCTTGCTCCAAGGTCCAGTCATCTGCACAGGGGAGAGTACACCCGAATATGGACCCATCCCTGATCCAATTCTAGGGCATGTGGGGAAATCAGTGGGTGAGTTCCCATACGGGAGAAGCACTAAGAAACTCAGGTAATTTTTGTTTGTTTGTTGTTTTGCTTTTGGTACTGAGGATTGAACCCTGAGGCATTCTACCTCTGTCTGAGCTATACTCCAGCCCTTTTTAATTTTTATTTTCAAACAGGGTCTTGCTGAGTTGCCGAGGCTGGCCTCAAGCCTGCAATCCTCCTGTCTGGGCCTCCCAAGTACTGGAATTACAGGCATGTACCACCATGCCCAGCTTTACGTCATTTGTTTTTGAGGAACAATTGTTTGGCTTCTTTCCTTAGGGCCGCAGGGAATGATCAGACTGCTGGATGTGTGTAAACGGTACCCCTCTTGCCCTCCCCCCCTCCCTCTTTCCCCAAGACCCGCCCCTCTCATGGACCTGGCATCGAGGAGTCTCTCCTGGTGTCTGATGCCACTTATTCGTGGAGGAGCAACCTACATGCATCCTGTTAGTCTTCCCACCTCATGGTTCAGATATGTCCGGGAGCCCAGTCTTAGAGTTTTTTTTTTTTTTTTCCCTTCTTGTCCTGGTTCCTCCCTCCTCTTCCCACAGGCCTGTCTTTTGTATTGAGCCACTGGGCTCAGCTCTGCAGCCTGGCAACTGCAGGCCACGGGAGAAGGGAGCCAGAGACCCGGTAGGTTTGTGATACATTTCAGATCTCAGCTGGGAGGAAGACCCTGGGAAAGCACAGAATCGAGACCTCTTGTGTTCGAGGCCAGGCAAAGAAATCAGGCAGCCAGTGAGGTTTCTGATCCCGCATCCCTGGCAGGGGTGGGACTGGGTCTGGGCTGAATCTGAAGCCACAGCCAGCCACCACCCCAAAGGGATTCTGAGGAGCTTGAAGCCACTTTGATTGGCAAAAGCTTCATGCTCCATTCCCCCCAGAGCCCTCTTTGTCTCTCTATCCTTGTGGACTGGTCCCGGTGCCGATGGAGATGGACAGAGAGGCCGGGAGGGCAGGCAGGTGCAACAGCAGAATCCCTCTCCTTCCCCACCCCGCCATCCTGCTGCCTTAACCTCAGCCTGTTCACCCTGGGTAAGCCCATCTCGGGGCTCCCACCTCACCTCCTGAGCCCTGATGTCAGGCTCCCTGAAACAGTTGGTGAAGAAACCATTAGGCATCCTGTGCCCCGCAGAGAGGACCAGGTCCCAGGTGCTCTGCACTGCCTTGTCTCAGGAGTGAATTTTCTTTTTCTTTACCTCCTATACTTTGATCCCTTTTCTCATTTGAAATCAAATCGCCAAGGGTTAAAATCCTGGCGTTCTTTTTGTGCCTCAGTTACAGCATCCATGTGGGGAAATAATACCGGGCCTGGCCCGAGGACTAATTCCAGGGAAGCTCTGAGAACCGCCCCTGGCGCTGAGGATCTGGAGGTGGGTGCGGGCTGTACTGGGATGGGTGGGTGGGACGTGGCTTCTGCCCTCTACTGCTTGAGATTAGGAGGGGAGTGAGGGAGTCACTCTGGAATGCTAGACTCCACATTTGGGGACACTGTTTGGGGCAAGAGGCACTTTCTTAAGGAGAGAAATGTCTATCCCCTTGGAGGTGGTGATAGCAGACACCTTGTTGTCCCTGTTTAAATGCACAGAGAGGGGACACTTTGCCTATGATCTGACACCACGTGGTAACTAGCGGGGCGCTCAGAGTGGAGAGGGGTATTTGAGGCGGGCAGCATACGCTTCGCGACCTTACGTCCCGCGGCGGGCGCGCCAGGACTTGGCCGCTGCGCAACATCCCCGGGGCCGCCAGGGGGCGCTGTGGCCACACGGCCGCCCGCCGTTCTCCCGGACCCGGCGCCGAGCTCCCGGCGCCCGGCGAGCCGAGACCCAACTTGGCACAGCCTCGCCTCCGAGCTGGGCACTCCCAGCCCAGCCCCGGAGGCCCCGTGGGCGGCTCTGCGGGCAGACGCCGGTCTCTTGCCCAATGTGGGGGACCCGGCTGAGAGCCACAGCCCTTTTGGTCTCAGTTTGCACATCCGAGAAGTGACTTTGCAGCGCCGCCTGCCGCCTGCTGCCGGGTGGCCTCTCCTCAGCCCGAGGTCTTGAGGTCTTCTGCTGTGTGCTCAGGGTCCCTGGACCCTGGAAAGCGGCGCCCGGCTCAGCGAGATCCCTTCCATTGGCCTGCTAGAGATGGCTACTTCTTCTTCCCCTCCCTCCCTCCCTTTCTACTTCCCTCTCGCCTTCCTTCTTTCTGCTGTGTGGGCTGAGGACTCAATTTGACCCCGGATCTCTTTGCTCTAGAGAACACCTGCTCTCCTGTGTACTGGAGCAGGGACCCCGCTGGCCTCCTCCGCCACATCCCACTCCTACAGTCTCCTCGGACTCCAGGGTCAAAACTGGAATGCATCCCTCCCTGCAAGCCCGCCTCTTCCCCAGTCTCCTCTCAGCATCCGCATCCCGGGACGGAACAGGACCTTGGGACTTCAGAGAGCCAATCAGTCAACCTGTCCCTAGAGCCACCGACCATTCACATCAGAATCCAGGGGGCTTGTTTAGTGCATCGCCGGGGCGGGTCCTGACCACCACGCCGGGCGCTGGGCGGTGGGCCCTGACTGTGCATTTTGACGTTTCACTGGGGGCCATGCTGGCCTTTGAGGCCAGCTGCGCCGTGGTATCTGCCACTCAAAGGGGAGGAACCTCTGAGATGGGCGTGAGGATGCGTTTTCCAGGCGTGAGCCAGAAGCCTGGCTAATTGTAAGCAGACCTGGTGGGCGCCCAGCAGGTGTAGCGCTGGGGAGAGGGTTGCGATGCTCAGAGAAGAGCTCGAGGAGAAAGGCATGGGTCTAGGGTGGTCCTGGGGGGCAGCTTGAAGGAGTCTGAGGCTGGAAGGCGGCTTTGGAGTCTCTGGATCTCCATATTTTTAGAGCCAATAGAGAAACTGACCCGGAGACCAGAACCTGGCAAGGTCAGCTGCAAGTGAGGGCAGGCAGCCAGGACCCAGGCCTATTCCCACCTCTGCCTGGGGAGGCAGTAGTGAGCCACCTATGTCCTAGGGCGCTCGCCAGGGTGAGAGGGTCCTTTCTGCAGGAGGGTGTGGTGGATCCCACCAGCCTGGCCCCCTCTCTTTGCACCCCGAATCCCTGGCAAGGAGTAGAGGCGACAAGGAGCGTCTGAAATCAGGGCTCTTCTGGAAGGTGTCTGGACATGGAGGAGCACGTGGTGTACCCCCACTTCCTGTCTTTGGGGATGTGAGGCCTCTCCTCTGCCCGGCCTCCTTTCCCAGCCTCCTCACGTTCCTGCCGACACCGAGTTTCCTTGAAGATGATAAGATACTGAAAAAAAATTATTATTATTTTTTTCTGAATAGGGGGTAGGCATATTCGTATTTTAAAGATAGAAATAAAAGTGTAAAGGATACAAAAGTGTGACTCCCTCTCCCACCCCCGACCCGGGCCTCCCAGTTCCTCTCCCTGGAGGCAACAATTAGTACCCGCTTCCTGCACAGCTTTCCAGAGACTCTGCAGATACAAACATGTCTGTCCATCTGTCGCCTTTTAAAAATATAGCACATTATACAGGCTGCTCTACACCTTGCTTTTGACTTAAAAATATAGTTTAAAAATATATCTTAGAGACTCCTGCACATCATTATATGAGGTCGTTCTGTCTCTAGCTGAGTCGGTAAGCGCACGTCCCTGGGGACATTGCCTGCCCTTGAATGGCTGGTGACCCCAGGCAAATTACTCAGCCATTCTGTGCTTCAGTTTCCTCATTTGAGAAAAGAAGAATAACATTACTTATTTCATGAGGTCATTGAAGGACATAACCATTCCACAGAGGGCTTGGCATGTAGTAAATGCTCAAGAAAGGTTGGTTATTAGGATTGTCCCTGCATTTACTTTAATTTTTAAAAATTGTAGTTTAGCCGGGTGTGGTGTTGCACCCTTGTAATCCCAGTACTTGGGAGGCTGAGACTGGAGGATCCCAGTTCGTGGCCAGCCTCAGCTACTTAGTGAGACTCTCGGAAACTTAGTGAGACCCTGTTTCAAAATAAATTATTATTAATTATTAATTATTAATAAATAATAATAATAAAAGGACTGGGGGTGTAGCTTGGAGGTAGAATGCCCCTGGGTTCAATCCCTAGTACCGCAGGGGGGAAAAAAAAAGGAGTTTAGAGCCAGGCATGGTGGCACATGCCTGTAATCCCAGTACTTGGGAGGCCCAGGTGGGAGGATTGCAGGTTCGAAACCAGCCTCAGCAATTTAGCGAGACTCTCAGTAACCTAGTGAAACCCTATTTCAAAACTAAAACAAAACAAAACAAAACAAAACAAAAAGGCTAGGGGTGTAGCTCTGAGATGGAATGCCCCTGGGTTCAACCGCTATTCTCTCTCTCTCACACACACACACACACACACAGACACACACACAGTCACACAGACACACACACACACACACACACACACACACACACACACTCTGCAGTTTAAACTTGAACTGCCCTACCGGGTGGTGAGGGGCTAGAAAAGCAAAGCCCTGGGTTCTGGAGGCCCTCTTCCATCCTGGCTGTGCCAGCTCTGTGCCCTTGAGCAGCGACTTCTCTGAGCTTCTCCCTAACCTATCTGCAGAACTGGCATAAGGGTTACTACCACTTGCAAGGCCACTGAGGGTCAGATGGGATAATGGACACAGAGGCAGATCCTGCCCGGCATGTGCTAGCAATGATGGTAATATTAGTGACAGCAGCCGGGCGTGGTGGCGCACGCTTGTAATCCCAGCATTCGGGAGGCTGAGACCGGAGGATCCGGGTTCGCGGCCAGCCTCAGCTACCTAGCGAGGCACTCCGCAACTTAGTGAGACTCGGTTTCAAAATAAAGAATAAAAAATAGGGCTGGGGGTATAGCTCGGAGGTAGAATGCCCCTGAGTTCAATCCCCAGTACCG